>CM062814.1:775653680-775955909 GCA_031772625.1 Pinus tabuliformis | reverse complement strand
GAAATATCGTTAATGTTTCCATCCCAATTGAAGAAAAAAGTGGGACGATTTCTAGAGGTTTGATCGAGTGAAGTGTAACTGAATCACATAATTTTTAGTGTCAAAGAAACAAAATTTTTAGTGAAATAGTTAAAGTCATCACCACATTTCCACGCAGCCACAACAATGCAGAATTGTTCAGAAAAATTTCCCTATTTTTCTTCTTCTATATCTAAAATATTTGTGCCTTTAATAGATATTATTTGTAAATATATTTTATTTTGAAATCTTATCTGTGATGTAATAGTATTCTATAAATATTCAGAAATAAGAACTTAGAAAAGGTTGGAACTCGTATAAATAAAGAAGACCTTTGATGTAAGTTGTGCATGTACTGAAGTGATCAATTTCATCAATACAAAAAGTTGTTCCATGATTTCTGTGTTAGGAAATTGGTGATGTCTCCTCTCATGTGAAATGTGGTTTTCCCAGTTTTATGTATGCTTTTCTGTCTCTATTGTTTAAAGAATATTAAGGGATGAATTTGTTTAAACACACTCTTCTCTGGATCATAAACAATATTTATGTTTTCACTCTGACATTAAGTATAGAATTAATCCTAGCATTCTCTATATTGAATTGAATCTAAATATTTTATCCCATTCACTCCATAAATGCTCTAATGATCCAAAATATTGCCTATCTTGCCCTATTACATATGTTCTATCATTCTTGCATTTGATCATGCCAAGACTCATGACTCCATGCCCAATGGACTTTCCTACAATTTTCAACCAAATATTTGGAAAAAACCACATCAGAACTGAACAACTAGCCTAATATCTCAAAACAGAAATCTAAAATCATATAGAGATATCCTTCTCTAAAGCTGTAAAGGCTAGATCCAATCTTTGCAAGTGTTTTTGTGGTTACCTCTAGGTGTTTGTCCACAGCCTTGGGAAACTAAAGAGTGATAACAAGACTAAGATGGACTAAATATTTAATCCTTTATAGGTACCATTAGCCTTACTTGATAACCATCAACCAAGGAATTAGTTGCGTAATGCAAGGTCAAATCTCTATGACCAATGCCATGCTCCCTACTACTTTTAGAACTAGACATCAACACATATGTCACCAAATGTCTTACTAGGAATTTTACACCACAATGCCTCAACACATCAAATCTCTCTAACCTCAAGTATGATTTTAAAAAATTTGAGAGATTTACTTAACAGTCATAACCCTAATCTAAAAATCTTTAAAATACTCATGAGTAAACACAAACCTCTAGGGTCTTCATACATCTAGACTTTTCCTTTTAATTCATCACAATAGGACTTCGTAGATTCCCAAAAAAATATTGACAAAGGCTTCCTCAATCATTCATCTTTCTTTCTTAATTCACATGCAGCGATCAAATCCTACTTTCCTTCTTGTAGAAGTACCTCAATATTCATTCTCAATTTCTTCTTCAAGGTATCCATCATGACTATTATATTTCTTCCCTCTCAACTCAGGAGATATACTCTTATTTTTGTCCAGGCTCCCTCTTAACTTACAGAGATCAACTTCTTTCTATGACATTGGAGAATCTTTCACGGCTTCCATCTTTCTTATCAAAGTCATACTTATCATCATAATTCATATAACTTCCTTCATCATGCTTATAAATCAACTTTACTTACAGATATCTTCAACATCTTGAATATTATGTACCTGCACAACCTAAATAACAAGTACAACCAAAATAAATATATAGGAGCATGAAGTTGACTATATCAGAATCATGTCATACTTTAGACATTAAATACCTAAACTTAGTTAGGTTCATAATCAACAAAAGACACATACTTTTATACTTCAACTTCTTGCTAAGGTTTTTTCATAAACCTTATACTTCATCATCAAGGCTTTTGAGCGACTTAATCAGGATAACAATCTTCATTATATCTAGTGTCTCAATATTTGTTCCAGAGATATGACATACTCTACTATAATATATTGAAACCCCTAGAAGAAAGTCAAACAATTGTCGTTCAATAATGCATCAAACATCTATAGAATCCATATGTTAGACTTTTACTAGGATTTAATGAAAACCCTAGATTCCATACATGAGATGCTACGCCTTAGATGACAACAATAAAAACTAATTACAACACAATCTAACGTTTCAACTAATTGACTAACTTCTACTAGGGTTTGTAGCGAACCCTATATTTTATCATCATAATGGAAACAATATCACCATATCCTAGAATATAAAACTTCTACTAGATCTTAGTTACAAACCCTATAATTTACATACTATCAATTATTAGGTTAGTACATATCCATATCTAGGATTTCATAATCGTGCAAAATCATATCAATATCCATTAGGTAAGCCCAAGACACAAATATGAATACATTTAAAGTCAAATATATAAAAATCTTCATTAGGTTGGGTTTTTTAATCAGACAGACAAACATATACCTAGGGTTTCATTCCTAGGAGCTTACTTTTGATATATAAGGGTTTTTCTCATAAATCCTAAAAAACCTCAAGGTCTAGGAGCACATTACCATCTAACCCTAAAGGACTAAGGTTTCCATAACAATATGAGGACTCCAAATATGACATTTCCATCAAAACCCCAAACATCAAATGAATACTATTTTCTATATTTCATTAGTAACCCTAAGTAGGCTAGAATTTTCCACATTATTATTGACATACCCTTATGTTAGTGTTTTACAAAGAACCTATTAGGGTTCTAGAAACATAATTATTCTAATGAGGGTATATTAAATCTAATGATTAATCTCCCAAACAAGAATCTCTATGATTCAAAGGTCCTAGACATAATACTTTTTAGTAATATAAACTAGATTCATTTAGAATGAGTGTATGTACCTTTATCTTGAAGATAACACAAATTATGATCTAAAACATACCTTTGAGCTGTTTTCTAAAAAACCTTATAGGGCATCAATTCCAATAGAACTTTTATTATTTTTCTTGAGAGGTTTTCTCCATGGCCATTGAGCTTATTAGAAATATTTTCCTAAACAAGGAAAATATAAAAAAGAAATTTTATTAGCATCTAGTGTAAACACATCTAGTTAGGAAAAGGAAAACCAAATATAAAAGATAATATCAGTAAGATACTTATCTTTGGAAAAATGTTAAGTGCTCCCTCTTAATATAGTCTCGAGGAATACCTATAACTTAAAAAAAAATGCAACGATGTTTTTCCAAAGTATGTTAAACCTATAAGTACTAAAAATCAAAATACAAAACAATTCAGAAAATTAGAGTAGAAGGACTAAGTAGTATCAATCCTTTATTTCCGATTCTTCGGTCTTGTGCTTATTTGGAGATCCTTCTTCAGAAACATTTTCTTAATCCCTATTTATCTTTCGATTTCTCAGATGCTCAAGATAATCACTTCTATAGTGACGCATCTTATGACAATTGTAACATTTGATTTTGGATAGATCTATCTTCTTTCTATGCCCTTTAGACTTATTGAAGTTTCCTATGTTCTTGTGATGAGAAGAATAGGCATTTGAAACTTTCTCCTCTTCATTCTCTTTGTTTCTTACTAGATAATTCTAACTTATTCTTGACTACATGCATTCCATAATTGTTTGAATGTAGGAGTTTCCTTCAAGCTATTGAGACATGATTAAAAGACACTTCTTGATGTTGGTAATCCTAGAAGTGTAGTGATTACAAGTTCTTTTTCATATACTATCTCAGCGATTACCTGGATCTTATCTCTAATTCTAGTTATTCTCACAAAGAAGGATGCCACGGTGTCTTCCTTTGTCATATTTATAGATCTCAATTCATTCTTTAGACTTTCAATTTGACCAAGATTCTTGATTGTAAATAATTTGGATAATGCCTCATACATCTCTTGAGAAAAAATTATGTTGGATATATATGGGATGAGGTTATCCTTTATTCCATCCACCATTAGTGTCATAGCCAATATTTATGTTTCCCTGAATTTTTCCTTTTCTAAATCACTTGACTCATTAGTAGGCTTGTTTAACTTTTCTATGACTAGATCCAAAACTTTATTCTTCTCGAGGATGAGGTATATCCTCTTCTTCCATGCCCTATAGTTTCATTCTCCTTCTAATTTTTTTTCTCCCTTCATTGAGTTAGACATTTTCCTTGAAGATGGTAGACTTGAATTATATATGATCCTTTTGATGACCCTTATTTGAACCTCTTAAAACTTATTTCAATAGATCATTGAGTTTCCTTTTTCCTCCTTCTTCACCTTAGGTCTAATACCATGTTAGAAAATTAGAAAGGTAGAAATATTTTCTTTATATAGATAATTAATTGTGATATTCTTATTTTTTTTCTTATGTTCCTATTTTTCTTTAGTTAACCAAGAAATTACCAAAACAATAACACAAATATCCTAGAAACCAGATGTAGGAAGACAGACAGGGAAAACCCCCTATCTAGGGAAAGACCCAGTCAACAACACTTCCTCAATAATTTCACGAGATGGTTTAAGACTTCCTAACCTAGACACAGTTCCTACACGTCAAGTATGCATCTTCCTTCTTCTATAGATGATAACAACTTTTACCTAGATGCAGCAATAGAAATTTGACCGAGTGGAATTTCAAACCAGCAACAACCCAGTAAAATATACGACCTAATAGTAGCCTAGAAAAATATTTGACCCAACAATAGCTTCGTCCTTCCAGAAAATAGCCCAGTAAATCCACACGAGTGAGAGAGAGACAAACCCAAAAACTTTGATCTTCCTTCTACTAGAAAATCTCCTCCTTCTGCGACTTCACACTCTTTCTACTCTTCTTCTTGGATATTGAACTTGTGTTAGTGTGTCTCCTCCAAGTGAATCGAGTTTCTGCAATATATAGGCTTCTAGTGCGGTCGAATTACCCTATTTGATTCAAACTTGATATCATTAAGGTTGACTTGGTGTGGAGGTGATGAATAACTTATTTGACTCAATAATAAATCTTTTTACATTATCCAAAAGCCCAATAAGGGTCTCTTTTAATGGAAAATGACTTTTTGACTCAATATAGATCCTAGAATTCCTCAATGGGAATTTGACCTAAAACATGATGACCCAAGAATGAAACCCATGCTATAACAAGTCATATTAATAATAATAGAACACTTCTTTTTCTTTATTTTGATATATACATTTTATTATGACTCAAATATAATTTATCAATATAGAACCTAGTTACATTCTTCATCACCTTGTGACTCTTTGACTACCCTCATCACTATTTGACTTCTTATGAATTTTCAACTTTACATGTATCTTCATATTTTGTACATTTCCTTTGGACTTCTAGTTTACAATACATTTTCGAATAAGAAATTACATAATCCACAAGAATGATGTGGCATATGACGACTCGTGACATGACATGACATGACACCACTGACATGGACTTATTGATGAAATGGCAATGTCAAGCCCTTCTTGTTGCTCCTTGCTATGTGTCTTCTTAGGAATACACTTCTATGAACCTCCATATGGCTTAGAGGTAAGGAGTCTTCAATGATATCAGGTCATGAGTTGTGGTTGCAAATAGGTGTCCATTTTCTTTCTCTTGATTGATCAGCTTGCATAATCAACTACAAATATGTATTCTATCATGTTTCTCTTATCCATCTCCTTCTTCATGATCCTTTAATGGTATGATAGAGTACCTTCATCTATAATTCAATCATGACAAGACGACATAAGTTCGATAAACCCCTAGTCTAAGATGTTGCATGTTGATCCACTGACTGAGCTAGAACTAGGTTAAAGGATGAGGAAGAGGTTCAGTGGCTATGAAATTACATAACTTAGGTAGTCATGGGTGAAGATTGAGCCTTGAGACTATGCAGCGCGGAGTTCAACCTAGACTGAGCAAGCTTATGACACATTTTTGGAGCTCAGTGGGCCAATATGAAGGGTTGGGAATTGATTATGTCTACTATGTAGTACTAGAAGGTAGAGCAGACTATGTGATTTCACAATTCCGCAACTCGGAGATAAAGGGTAAGGATTTAGGTCAGAGACTATGCAATGCACAATTGAGGCCACAATGGAGGGCTAAATTACATAGTTTTGGAGGCCAAGGTCCAAGCTTGAGGACTAAAAAATCCATAGTGTGCAGTCCTAGGAGGCATGAATTGTGCATTGTGCAATGTCAAGAGGCAGGATTTTAGCCAGAGGATTGAGACTTTTTAATGCATAGTTCAGGAGGACCAAATGAGGCTAAGTTGTTTGGTTCAATAGCTTTTAGAATTTAACTAAGTGTGGCATCAATGAAGCTGATGTGAATAATGATAAGAATCAACTGTGATCACACATTTAGAACACTTGATGACACAAAAAAATAGATCATCCAGAACACATGAAAAACATACTTCCCTTAGTGTGACAACTTTGCAATGACTCACGACAAGTGTGACAGTAAAGATACACTTGTGCGACATTGCTTACAAGTTTTTAAATGAGTGTGATGAATGTTTACATGATAAGATAAACTCATTTACACAATGGTAACCCCTTGAAACCACCAAAACAAGCTCACATACATTTTGTAACACTTAACATGTGAAAAGATGACATTTTTCTTTTCTTGCAAAAGGGACCAAAATACTTGGAGAAAACACATACAATGGATTTTAAGGTTTGTGATGACAAAATGAAAGACTAAGGTAGGCTCTAAAATTTGGTGCAGGCCAAAATTTTGGAGGGTGTTGTAGCAGCGACAACACTTGGTGACACACTGGTAGAATTCCATCTTCTTTGTCTTGGTTGACTCTTCTGTGCAGGGTCTAAGTTCTTCAAGGAGTATTCATTCATTGTACAAATTACTTTGGCTTCTCCACTTACCCCATGAATAAACATGGTCCCATTTGTGCCTTCTTGGTTGAACACAATCATAAGATTCAATGATATCACAATATTTGGAAATGGAAAGGGTAGTGTAGTTTGCGAGATTTAGATTTTCAAAGTATAATTTTTCATCTCTGGTGATGCTCCACTATGAGTAGGCCCTGAAGGCACCCAAGCGGAGTCAATACAAGAATAGAAACATTGCTCCACTGCAAGCGAGCCTAGACAGAATCCCAACGGAGTCTCTTGATTCACCTCTCTGCGCAAGAATCCTTTCTCTTCTTTTGCCTTTTATTGTATATTTAAATAGGAATTTTCATACGAACTTATTCATTTTAAGGGTAGAAGAGGGATCCTGACTTATTGAGAGTAGGAGAGGTTTTTCCTTCAGAGAAGAATATATATACCTTTGATTTAGGTTTTCTCATTTGATTTTTTCCCCTTTTCTTCCTCTATTGATTAGATAAGCAAAAAAAACTTAAACATAAGGAATCGAGTATGGGCATAAGGTTTCTAGAATATACACAAGTATCATGGTTTGACACAATAATCTCCTTACAGATGGATCATATTTTCGGTTAGAACATCTTTTTCCAAAAGATATAACCAACACAAAGAAGAAGGACCGAATGTAAACCAAATGTTGTAGTGTCACAAGCTTCTTTTCTATTTTTCCAAGTTTCCTTTTGAGCTAAAAAAGAATATTCATGCAACGTTTCACAAAACAAAAGAAAATGCAACACAAAACAAGGAAACAAAACTAGAAGAAAAAACAAAAGGAGCCTAAACCAAAACATTATGTGACACAAAAATCAGAAAAGACGACAAACTACAGAAAATGAATGTAGGATGAATATGGAGGTAACCAATATGAAACTAGACCTACTCCTAACTTAACCATCTAGAAGGGCAGGGCTAGGTGTAATGAAATTTCCAATGTAGCCATCGTAGTTGTTCTCGAACAGCAATCACAAAAATATGATCGATTAAAATTGAGATAAAACAATGTGCAACAAAAAAGATAAGAGCTTGAAGAACTTGCACAACAAAAAGAAGGTTTTTCTTGTCGGTAGAATGATGTGTCACAACCACTACTTTTAACCATTTTTCACTCTTATCCTCATCATTTATGAAGGTCGTAGCTAAACAAACCCTTGGAAGCTTCTTCTAAACATATCTTCATTTGCAAGCATGAGGAAATATCGAAACTTGTTATTGATGATGGAGCTTTCCAGGTAAGATTTATCCAACCATTCAGTGATTGGATCATGAAACTCAGAAAAATAATCTTGAGAATCTTAAAATATTTAGAAATATAAATTTGCAATTAAGGCTATGGGATCAGAAATAGAATCTTGTGACAGAAAATGAATATGATCACATTCATAAGGCTTGTTGAGATAGTAAGGACCTGACATAACCATCAGCGAAGGCTGAAGTGCCTCAGCTGCTTGAAAAGTATCCAAACAATGAGATAAACCATAGATATTAATAGATGTGGAACAATATTCATAAAGTATGGTGGTGGGAAAATGATAAAATGAATGATAATTAATATCATGATCAAATGGACAATTTGTGGTAAGATATTCTCGGTTAGAAGATAACAAAGTGTTGATGGTGTTGGACCCACCAACATCAGGGGATCTCCATGGTATGAAGTCCCAACTAGACCTCACACCATTTGGTGTAGAAGTCCCATCCTGTACGATGGTCCGATTGTCATTATCTTAAATATATGCCTTAGCTCTTGCCTGTCAAAATGTGAGAGTCATCCGCTTTGCCTTCAAACAATGAGGTTCATGTGCCTAGTGCATACTACTGTCACTTGTGTTAAGGTTCTTTCACTATGGAGAGAGAGGGTGGGAGTGAGTCTCAAGTTAGATGGGAGGAAACCCCAACTCTGTCATAAACACATAACAAAACAGGGCGTGCACAACTTCCAAAGGAGAAATCCACATGGATGCAGTAGTCACAACACAAAAGAGAAGATAGCATGTACAACACTCAGTGGGTCAATCCACACGAGTGCGATGATTGTTATAGAAGGTTTACATGAAAGGTTTTGTCTGATGTCTGGGAGGTAACCAACATGGGAAGGACAACATTAACAACTTATACAACACATTTTCATTAATATATGTATTATAATAGTTGAATGAATTCAAGTGTTAGACACAGGTTAAAGCGACATGCATTACAAGTGTTCCAGATAAATCTTACAAATAGTTACAACACATGTGTGAAAATTTTTTGGCCTATTAGCAAGCTTCTGAATTAAGTGAAAGTTCCACGACACATTGATACACCATTACGTCACTAACCCTGTACACAGGACATTGGAGCCATTGCTTACTCCTCAAAGAAAATATTTCAGACTCTCAAGGCTATGTGGGAGGAGAAAAGGTGAAAAATCCTTTGCATTTACAAATGAGAGGTATTTATAGCCAAAGGTGAAACTGACCCTTATGACTGTTCAAATTCCCTCGTGATTGTTTGACTTACATGAATCTTCAACTTTACATGACTCTTCAGATTACAAGTGGGTCTCTTGGACTTCCACATTACATTACATTGATCAACAATAGTATGGCCCACAGACTGTTCAAATTACCTCATGATTGTTTGACTTACATGAATCTTCAACTATACATGACTCTTTAGATTACAAGTGGGTCTCTTGGACTTCCACATTACATTACATTGATGAACAATAGTATGGCCCACAGTAGTGATGTGGCTAACATGAATCATGAAACAACTCAACATGATTGTGATGGTATGTTCATGCTGCTGCTGGTCTGCATGTTGAGATGCAGTGCTACTGAGTGGTAGATGTACTCATGATGCATCACAGCTTCACCTTTGCATGGCAAGGTATGTGGATTCATTGATGGTTGTTGGGTTTGTTTGATGTTGTGCTCATACGTTTCTCCTTACTTGTACTTTCGCTTGCTTGACATGTTCGTTCATCCATCATCTGTTCGTGAAAACATCTTCGCATGTTCATCCATGAATGCATCTTTGCGTGTTCATCTATTCCTCCATCTGTGAACACATCTTCGCATGGTCGTTTGTTCATCACCACATCTCCTCTCATGCATCGTTTGTTTGTCCATTCGCGAATATGTCATTTTGCATGTAATCTCCCTGTTCATCCCATTCATCGTCACAGCATGTCTATTCATGTACCTGTATCTGCAGTCACTGTTGACAAGATGACATTAGTGTAGGTTTTAACCTTGTACAGAAATTACCTGCATACGAATTCTAAAACACAGAAAATAAACAATGTGAGAGCATAACACATAAAACACATACACACAAAGATTTTCCCCTAGATCCAAAAATCGCGACTACCAACTTGATTTTTCATTATGTTCCTTTCAATGTTACAATACATATTAATACATGCCGAAGCATCCAATACCATGGACCGAAAACCATCGCGTCCAAAACCATGTGCGAAAATCATGCTAAAAACCATATGTAGGTCTTCCCAACCTAATACAGGGTCAAAAAACCATGGAACACCCCCCCCCACCCTGCTATGCAAGCAACACAATGAAAGGGGGGCTCTGCCCCCTCTAATCCCCGGTTAACTAGACAACTTAGTCATTTATCTAGCCCTGCAATGCCCATTGTTTCTCTACACCAAGAGAACTTATCAAAGCTCACAGATTTTATTAATGCATCTACAGTATTCTTCAAAGTGTCAACCTTTACCAACAACATCTTTTTGTCTTCTATCATATCCCTCACAAAGTGATACTGAACATCAATGTGCTTTGTCTTTTAATGATATGCAGGGTTCCTTGCCAACAAAATTTCTCTTTGGCTGTCACAGTCTATCCTTATAACTCCTTGTACTAACCCCATATTTGAACACAATCTCTGCAACCAAACTACTTCCTTGCTTGCATGAGTGGCTGCCATGTATTTTGCCTCTAGTTAATAGTGCCACTATAGATTGTTTCTTACTCATCCAATTAACTGCACCTCCAAATAGGTTACACACATACCCACTTTTAGATCTTCTTTGATCCATATCTCCTGCCTAGTCTACATCAACAAGGCCATGAATATCCAACACTATGTCCAATCCTGGTTTTCCTTGGTAGCACAAACCATAATCACTAGTGCCAAGAAAATACCTAAAAACTCGCTTCACAGTTGTCCAGTGCTCCTTCCCTGGTTTTGACATAAACCCTCTCAATACTCCCACTTCATGTGCAATGTCTAGTCTACTACAAACCATTGCATACATCAGGCTACTGACTGCACTTGCATAGGGAACACGAGACATGTCCTCTTCCTCTTCTTGTGTCTTGGGACACTGTTTAGTAAATAACTTCACACCTACAGAAATAGGAACCTTCACCAGTTTACTATCCTGCATATTAAACCTCTGGAGTATTGTCTCAACATACTTCCTTTGGTTTAACCAAAGATTCCTCTTTGCCCAATATCTTTTAATTTCCATGCCTAAAATATAGTTTGTAGCACCAAGATCTTTCATGTCGAATTTTGAGGAAAATTGGGTCTTCAAATCCTGGATAATTTCTTCGTCATTTCCAACTAGCAACATATCATCCACATATAAGACCAGATAAATAACATGATCACCAATTAATTTAAAATACACACAGTGATCTGATTTGCTTCTGGTGAAGCCAAGTCCCCGTATAAATGTATCAAATTTTTGATACCACATCCTTGGTGACTGTTTTAACCCATACAGAGACTTCTTTAACTTGCATACCAGTTCCTTCTTACCCTTCACCGCAAAGTCTTCAGGTTGCTTCATGTAGATTTCCTCTTCCAGATCCCCATGAAGAAATGTTGTCTTCACATCCATCTGCTCTACCTCAAAATCAAAAGCAACAACAACAAATAAAAGTAATCTAATAGAAGTTACCTTGACAACAGGAGAAAAAATATCACCAAAATCAATTCCCGACACCTAGGAATAACCTTTTGCTACCAACCGAGATTTGTATTTCTCCACCTTTGCTTCTGCATTTGTCTTCTTCTTGAACACCCGTTTTGTTGCCAATGGGTTTCCTTCTAGCTAGAAACTCCACAAAATCCCAATCCTCATTTTTGTGCAAACATGCCATTTCATCAACCATGGCCTCTTTCCAGAGTTTTCCATCCTCTGAATATACTGCTTCCTTCACAGTTCTAGGATCATCATCAGTAATAGATAAAGAAAAATTTGAACAGAAAGAAGTCGAACTATACCTTTCCAGCTGCCTTCTTTCTTGAACTGATCTTCTCACACCCAGAGTTTGTGGCTCTTCATCTTCTGATTCCTCCTCTGTTGTAGAGTCTGATTCTTCCTCCTTAAGCCAAACTCTATCTTCTCAAGTTGCTTCGGTTGGACTTCATGTTTAATAACATCTTTTACCTCTCTAAACACCACATCTCGGTTGTACACAACCTTCCTTATTACTGGGCTCCAAAGCTTATAACCCTTTAAACCATCCTTATACCTAATAAAGATGCACTTTTTAGATTTACTATCCAACTTGGTTCACTTCTCCTTTGGAAAATGTACATATGCATCACATCCAAATACCCTCAGATGTGAAAGAGAGGGTTTCTTACCAGTCCATACCTCTTATGGAGTCTTATCTTCCAACGCTGATGAAGGTGATATGTTGACTAGGTAACATGCTGTCTCCACTACCTCTGCCCAAAATTCCTATCCTAACCCAGCACCACTGAGCATGCTTCTTGCCCTTTCCATCAATGTCTTGTTCATTCTTTCTGCAACTCCATTTTTCTCAGGTGTGTATGGAGTAGTCTTCTGTTGTGCTATACCACACTTCTTACACAATTCTTCAAATTTCTTGCTGCAAAACACTCCACCGTTACCTATCCTCAACAATTTTATCTTCTTCTTTGTCTGGTTTTCCACCAGAGCCTTAAATTGTTTAAACCTGTCAAAGACTTCAGATTTCTTCTTAATGAAATATATCCATGTATTCCTTGAGAAGTCATCTATAAATGATACATAGTACAAAGACTTACCTAGTGATGGAACCTTCACAGGCCCAAACACATCACTGTGCACAAGCTCTAATATCTATTTCGCCCTCTTGCCACCAGAGGGGAAACTCACCCGATTCTGCTTCCCACATACATAATTTTCGCAGAAATTAAAATCCAGAGAGCTATTACTCATACCTTCTACCATACCTTTACCATGAAGTATTCGAAGGCCCTCCTCTCCAATATGTCCAAGCCTTTGATGCCACAGCATGGTCTTCTCTCCAAAGACCACTAGATTTTCTACTCCACTTTTAGGAACCACAGAACTGTTGCACCCATCAACAATAGTGCTACCTTGCAGCCTGTACACAGTTCCAATTTTAACTCCCCACATCAATAACACTGCCCCCTGAACCATCTTGCAGGTATCCTTCTCGAACACTGTTTTTACACCTGCATCATCCAGCTTGCATACAGAAATCATATTTCTGGCTAATGCAGGAATATGCAGAACACCCGGAAGTGTTCTAACCCTTCCACCTTGCAACTTCAACTTTACGTTTCCACAACCAATGATTCTAGCCTTCCTATCATCCCCTAAGAAGACAGCACCACCATCATATTTCTCATACATGTAGAACCACTCTCTGTGGGAGTGAAGTGAAAGGATGCACATGAGTCAATCAACCATGCCTCATGATCTAAATGTGTACTTGAAGAAGCCAAGTACACATCCCCACCTTCATCTAAGGTGGTTTTCGCCTCTACAAAAGGAGCATCGTCAGATCCCTTTCCTTTATCTAGAGCTTTAGATTTATAGCCCCTTTTGTAGTGCCCTTCCTTTCTGCATTTCCAGCACACCGCCTTTACAATTTTTCCTAGAGATTTAGATCTCCCACTTGATGACTTATCTTTGTTTCTGTTTTGGGATCGTCCTCGTACAGACAAGGCATCACCATTATTGTTGTCCATATTTTCCCATCTCGTCTCCTCTATTAGCAAGGATGAGACTATTTCATCAAACTGCAAGGCAGTCGTATTGCTGCCTATTGGAATAACCAGACTATCCCACGAATCTGGTAGAGAACGCAACAAAATGATGCACTTATCTTCATCTGAAATTTTAATATGAACAGATAATAACTGACTTACCACAGTATTAAATGCATTCAGATGCTCTATCATCGAGTCTCCAACTTTCATCCTCAGGTTATACATCTTTTTCCGCAGGAACAGTTTATTCACCAGAGACTTAGATTGGTACAAAGTCCCTAACTTGTCCCACAAAGCCTTCGCTGTATCTTCCCTTGATACATTTAGCAATATGGAATCTGAGACACACATTTTATTGTGCTATTTTCTTTCTGATCCAACTTCTTCCATTCTTCATCGGACACTCCTGTTGGTTTAGTACCCAGATCTACCACGATCCACTGATCTTTATCCACTAACAGATCCTCCATCTTGAGTTTCCAAAACTCAAAACTTTGACCATTAAATTTCTTGATCTCTTTCTTTCCGCTGCTCGCCATCTTCTTTCACCACCAGAATCGATCTTGTATATCTCCCACTAAACAGGGTCTACCACAGGCCCAAGTGAAACCCCTCATCAACAAAGGCTTCCCCTTGAAGCCAAAACAACTCTGATACCAAATTTAGGTTTTAACCGTGTACAGAAATTACCTGCATACTAATTCTAAAACACAACAAATAAATAATGTGAGAGCATAACACATAAAACACATATACACAGATATTTTCCCCTGGATCCCAAAACTGGGACTACCAGCTTGACTTTTCATTATGTTCCTTTCAATGTTAACATACATATTTATACATGCCGAGGCATCCAATACCATAGACCGAAAACCATCGTGTCCAAAACCATGTGCTAAAATCATGGACAAAACCATAGGTAGGTCTGCCCAACCTAATACAGGGTCAAAAAAAAAAAATTGGAGCACTGCCTTGGACCCCATAGAGGGGGGTTACTTACACCCCTCAAAACCCCTGTGCCCCCCTACTTGCTATGCAATCAACGCAATGAAGGGGGGCTCCCCCCTCCCCTCCTCTAATCCCCCGATTAACTACGTGGGATAGTTGTGGAAATAATATAACACAACCCAACAATCAAATCCATAAACCTCCCATTCTACCATGATGCATCATTGTTTTTAGATGTAGTTGACCAGGAGAGAGGAAAAATTTACTAAACTGTGTATAGGCACTTATTTATTTCAGAGGAGGAAGAGGGATCCCAACTTATTAAGAGCAGAAGAGGTTGTTCCTTTAGAGAAGTATGTTATGTATACCTCTGACATACTTGTTAAGTGTTTCCCCCTCACCTTACTCTAATTGACTGAACTGACAAGCATTAACCCAAAACAATCGACTAGAGTAGGTGGTGCTAGTTAGAGCACAAGCATTGTGTTTTCAACAATACTCACTCTGAAAAAAACATACTTTTTCATCAAGGAATCATTGAATAAAGACAACAAGTTCTTCATAAGAGAGAGGACAAAAAATAACCAAATGTTGATAGTTGTAAAAGTACTCTTAGATTCACCTAGCTTATCTCAAGATCCAAACAGGCTTCACAAGAGGCTAACCTATGGGTACAAGAAAGAAAAGAAAGAAAAAAGTAGAAAGAAGAAGTAAAGCAAAGGAAAAACAAGTAACCAAAGCAAGAAAGCAAGCAAACCAAAGCAAATAAGCAAGCAAACCAAAGCAAATAAGCAAGCAAGAAAACATGCAGACCAAAATGCAAAGTGAAGCAAAGTAAGGAAGCAAACACAACTCCTACTCCTATTCTAAATAGTGCATGGGTCTGCTCATGTAATGTGATACTTCCAATGCAACCATCGGCGCATTGGTCGACCCATGTTGGTGAAGACATGGTTTTCGAACAACACATTCGTGTGAACCAACAAACTAACAATGAAGACAAGCACACTCCAATTTTAAATGTGTCCATAGACCATAAGTGAGCGTGAACGCATGACATGAAATTTGTGGACTTACCATGGTGTTGTGTGACACTGCATGCAGATGTTAAGCATATGCATACTCTTGACTGTTACATGCAAGAAAATTATAGAAACAAGGACAACTTGTGTCACACACGTGTGCTTTCTGTGTAAGATTCCTACAATGCATGAGCGATGGGATCATACTTCGAGTGGAGGAAGTGAAATCTTAGTGTTGGATTGATCTTCAGTGCATATAGATGAGGGATGAGGATCCTCGGGTGTTTTTCAAATTTTCTGATCAAAGTGGGACTAACCTTGGGACAACGAGGGCCTAACATAACCATCACCTCAGGCTGAAGTGCTTCGACAACGTGTGGGGTTCCCACTTCATCAATAGATAGATCATCGAAGACTAGTGTCTTAGACAGATTAACAATGATTAAATCAACATCATGATCAGATGAAGAAGTACAAATATCATGAAAACCAATATCATAACATTCAAGATGTTTTTTGGCATCCTCATGATTTGATGAATCACACAGAGGGGTAGATGAGATGCAAGAATGTTCAACCTCTACATTTCTAGGAAAAGAAGATGAAAAATCAAGTGGATGTTCAATGAATGATTTGTCCTCTCTGCTGTCTAATGATGGGCTTTGTGGTTAAGTAAAATTATAAGTGTGAACATGAACAAATTCCTCTAGCCCGATAATGGGTCTAGCCACAACAAATACATTATATGGAAGATTTCCTAAGGTTAGAATCAATCAAGAGGGCCTACCTCTTGGTTAGTTATCCTGCTTGATGATGGCCTCGCTTGCTCACTCCAGCAATTTCTTGCTTCCTTCTTCATGTTCCTGAAACAAGTAAACAACAACAGCACACAAACATAATAATAGACAAATTTCAATTCAACCTACTTAATGATTCAAGAAGCATCAATCCATGAATATGTAATATTACAAAACATGTAGGAAATCAATCTATAATTTCATATATTAATATCAAAGAGAGATTACAACCATTCATCTTGATGTCGCAGTCTTCCCCTGACAAGACCAGGTTCCCACACACTTTTGCTAGCATTCCATGATGGCTTCAAACAACAATAGTTTAAAGGCTCTTCCCTTTAGAATTCCCTCCAAACCAAACACACTTCTCCCTCATACAACTAGATGGTTACAACTAGTAATAGCTTACTTGTCTAATCAAAATAGTATACTCACACTCAGCCAACACTCTAACTATAATTGCAACTAGTTTGTGCTTGGGAAGAAGGGAGTTTTATATAGGAAATATGGATGGGAGATGGATCCTATTCTCATGGGAGAAGGACTTACCTCTTGAGGTTGTTATGTAATTATAGGGGAAAGGAGCCCAAACTGTCATCCTCGACCCCATTCAACCAAACCATTTATCAGACTTCCGTTACGGAGCTTCTAGAGCTGGAAGCTTCAGATCTAATTTAAAAAACTTTCCATAATAGGACCAACGTGACTGGAACACAACTCAGTCACACCGATCGACACAGAGAATATTGCTAATCTCTACACATCGGCACAGGGGAGACAAAGGTCATTAGTGCAGAACTTGTAAACTGGGCATAACAGAAATTTCAGGGAAAATGGTGCAAAAGGGAATTTATCTGATCATGAAGAGGGACACAATGAGAGTTTCTTCATGAAGGCAAAGCATGTGGGGTTCACTATAGAGGTCCTCCAGGATCACAAAATGGGGAGTATAGGGTCAGTGATAAAATGTTGTGTAACAAATGCCCCCTAAAGTGTGAAGGCCAAACTAGAGTGAGGGATGAAATGCTTTATAAATCAATGTGGGGAACTATAGTCTGATGTGGGAAAACCTACAAGCAAGTACAAATACACATACATAAATTGAGATCTTTGGCAAAATGATACATGAATCGTGGCATGGACACAGCCATCGAGAGAATGATCATGTAAATAGATTTAGGTATGGGCGTTGCCATCCATCAAGGGGGATCATAATGAAACCAAGGTATGGTCGTAGCCATCCAATAATGAGAAGGATCACATATGATAACTCATGGTCTGGTCATAGCCATCCATTTGAAATATACATGTATATCATCATAACCATGTCACACCACTTTGCAACCTGGACTTTTGTGATCTGATTCTAGGGTCTTCTGCTCCAACACGACCTGATCAAAGTATAGATTCTATCATACGAATAGATGTGTTGACATCGAACATGCTAGAAGGTTGCTTGATTACAAGTTAATGATGTAAACTGTTAACAAGCACAAGAGAAACCACCAATAATGACAATGACCCTCAAGGTACTATCAACACAATTCACGGAATGTGAATATAGGAACTGAAGTTGAACACCCATGAAATCACTCGATCGAAAGCTAATGATGTGAACTTGTTGTCGAGTACGAAGAACTTTCCATTGAGGCATGCAAGCTCTAAGGTACTAGAAGGGAGTCTCTCGGTCAACTTCCCGAATAATGAGTTCAAGTCAATGGAAAGAGACCATGTCAAAGGAGGGCCATAATGAATCCCACATCATCGACACGAGACAATAGGATGTAAAATGATTTTTGATGATACAAAGAATCATAGGTAAGTGTAACTGCAGAAGGACAACTCTTGAACATATCAGCGACACAACTGGAAGTTTGGAAGCTTTTGGATCCATGGGATCGGTGGTCATAATGATGTGGCAGAGATCAAATGGAAGGCAAAAATGAACAACCCAAACCTAGGAAGGTCAACGATGCAAAGGAGGATGTCCCAACCCGACACAAAGCAAAGAGTGTCATATTTAAGAGTAAGTTGCCGACATGACTCGATAGATTTCCAAATCCCCCCCCCCCCATTTCTGGCGAGTACCCCAATTATTTTTTAATCGCAAGCTTGAAGGGGATAGCATATGCTTGCACTATGAGTTCATCCTTTGGATGGATCTAACCTAGTAAGTTTAACAATCCCTAGGAAGGAGAAGCTTGTGTTCATCATAGTGATGAATTCGATGTCATTTAATAGTTTAACAAGTCAAACAAAGGTGCAACTAGGTATCCTTTTCATGTTTAGAGAGTTTGAAAAGGACATGTAAAATAAAACTCCACATGGTCCCTTTTCATACATTTGTGTCTCTCGAGCCTTAAAAGGTATGAAACAATACTTGAGATAATTGCTTGACCATTTCAATCAAGGAGTACCTTTTATCGTAAATAATGCCTCCCAGCTTGAAAAGGGGGTAAACTTATAGTGGGCACACGGCGTTTCGCATCCATTAATGAGTTCGAAATGACAAGGGCTCAGCCATATTTTCATTTTTAAAGGGTCGGGAAAGAGATGAAAGTAGACCCTCCATTTTAATTCTCTTTAACGAGTCAAAAAGGGAAAAAATACTCGACAATCTTTTCATATGAATTTAACAGGCCGAGAAAAGAGTTGAAATGTGACTCATTCTGGAGGAAAGAGTGGTATAAAGGGTAGCAAATGGTTCCGGCAATGGTGGAACTGCTGAAAACATGTAATGGTTAAGAGGCTAGCTAAAAAAACCACTCATCGCTGCGGTCTCTTAGGAAAGGAAAAACAACGAAGTGAAAGCATATGATTGGCCAAAGAGATGGTGGCGATGGAATGAAACAACCAAAGATCATCTAGCATAAATTAGTTGATAAAACAACAATCACAAGATGTAAATTATGCATGGGTTCATTTTTACACAAGCTTGAACCATGGAGAATTCTGCTTGGACTTGGTTTCACGTTTACACAAGCTTGAAACGAAAAACTATGCTTGGTATAAGTTTTCATGTCACTAGCATAGTGACTCAATTGAAGGTACATGCCCCCCAAGCTTCATTACAGTCAACTAAGTGGATGAAATGAAGGTTCACTTTCGAGATCCAGGAAGGGCTCAACTAGGATTTTAGGAGATCTTAATCAAAGACTCGATTTGGAAAAGGGAGGTGCTTCATTTTTTAAACAAGATTGACACAGTAAAAGAAATATCCTTAAGACTTTGTGTTTCATTTTTTAACGAGCTTAACACAAGACAAGGAACTATGTTGACGCTCCTTCTTTCATTTTTTAACAAGGTTGACACAAGACAAGGAACCATCCTCATGACTCCTTGATTCATTTTTTAACGAGGTTGAAACAAGACCAAGAACTATCCTCATATCCTTTGTTTCATTTTTTAAAAAGGTTGACACAGTAAAAGAACTATCCTCATAACTCGTTTCATTTTTTAACGTGCTTGACACAAGACAAGGAACTATGCTCACACCTTTCTTTCATTTTTTAACAAGGTTGACACAAGACCAGGAACTACCAAGAACTTAGACAAGGTTGACATAAATCTTTCTCATCCTGATGATGAACCACCGTTGCTAGTTTGAAACGTCGATCATAACAACAAACCTAATGCCAGATGAATCTGGAAGATGATTTACACAAGTATGAAGATCGCAGAAACCTGAAATATGAAAAACTATCCTCATATCTTTTCATGACCCATAAGAGAACATGGCTCCCAAGAGGTCTTCACTAGACAGAAGAACCACACTTTGGGAGGAATACATGTCAATTGGTACCATAGACAGATCGAGTTCCAATGCCCCCAGTACATGACATACTATACCACCTGTGTGATCATCAGCAGATGTGGAGACAGAACGAGTAGCCACATAATTGAACTATGGCGAGGAAGGTACTGCTTACAAAAAATAGCTGATAGGGGACTATGGTTGCAAAGGAGGTGCTTGGTGACCAATGAATGACAGTTGATCAATAGTCATAATTCTCCCTTCGTGTGAAAAACAAACCACACGGAAAAGCAAAGAAACGAGAGCTCCCATGACATAAACATAGTCGCATCCAAGGAGAATATTGAAATATAATAAACCTTGGACTACCATCACATCTATATGGACGGTCTTTCCTCCCAAAGTAACAGGGAACTTCGGAAGGATCCCTAAAGGTTCACTCATTCTGCCATTGAAAGCCAATAGATTCAGGTGATAGGCACAAGCTGTGGGGAATCCAAAGCTTTCCAAGTAGTAGAAGACATGATGTTAACAGACACACCTTCATCTAAAATAGTGCCAGGTACTACCATATTATAGGCTTATACTGTGATCTGGAAAGGCACATAAGATGGGAGGCGGAAAGCATTCAAGTGACTCCAATTGAAAGAGACGACAGAAGTACTTGGTGGGGATATCATATGATTGCCCCCATGTTGTACACGAATAGGAGAAGGACTCTCCTAAACAACTGGGATAGGATGGTTACTCTTCGATTCATGAGAATCGAGGAGACAAGAAGAACATGAGAAGTATGATCACCACTCTCTCCCGGAACAGAGTGAGCAACTGGTGGGGGAACCAAGTTGACACCCTTTTTGATTAATTGTTGGTCAGGAACAGACACAAGAGGGTCTCGCTCAGGAAGAGCAGGATGGGAAAGAGATGAATCCAAGTCAATCTCTTTACTAACTGAGAGAGTGTTAGAAGAAATCCTCCAATAGCCAATAGAAAGTTGGGGTTGAGGAGTTGCAAGGTTTTCCAAAACTTTGGAAGCTTTATCCATAAGATGAAAAAGGTGAAGAAGATTCTCTCCTTCACATAACCTACATGGGAATCTAATCTTTCCCTTCTTCTTACCATCATTAGTTGAAGGTGTAACATCGACATGATCTCTAGAGCTTGATGGGGATGGTCGATTCAGGTCTTGAGACCATACCTCTAAGACTTTGGGAATGCCAGGACAGTCTCGAAGGAGATGGTCACCCTTATAAACCATGCAAGGGAATTTGACCTTCCGTGGATGATCAAAAGGTTTGTCGATGGGGGTTGAATTTGGAGTAATATCTACATGGTTGGCCTCTCGTGTATTTAACCTTTTCTTCTTCATCTTCTTCTTCATATTCTTCTTCTTCTTCTTCTTAGCCTCCTGGTTACTGGATATCAAACTTTCACCAAGAAAAGTAGAAGAAGAGGATGAAGAAATGGAGGAAGAAGGCGAGGGGTCAACCTTAGAATCATCGTGACATGATTTGAATGAAGGAGATGTTTGGAAAGGAGTCGGGACACTCGGGACCACTGAGGTTGAAAACAACTAGATAGGCAAACCAATGGTTAACCCAGGGAGGGACGACGTTGCCATATAAGGAGCACCAACATTTCCAAAAGAAGGAAAAGGACCAGGATTCCCATCCGAGAGGAACCCTTGACTAGTGTACTCTGTAAATGTTGCCATTGGAATCAACCCTAAAGAATCGCTAAGGAAGACAAATTTTACCAGGAATATTTTGTGGGAAGCTAATTTTAGAACATTGAAACAAAACTTTGCCTTTTCATTTTTTAAGAGTTGAGAAAAGGGAAAAAGGTGACTCTATCACTTTCGATTCGAAACTAGTTCGAAAGGACAAGTGCTCGGGTGACATTTTAAGTTTAAAGAGTTAGAAAGGTTGAATGACCACTCAGGATAATCTAGGCAAAAGGATTACTAGGCAACCGTGAACTGCAAAATACCTCCCGATGAACCAAGAAGTACGAGCAGGAAATCTCCTCAAATGTTGTGTTTGGTGTATCATGTTTGCTAGGTGGTCGACTCGGCTTCCTAAGGATAAAAGGATTGCAACCTTACAACGAGCACAAATACATACTAGCATTTTCTAAGGTTAAAATGAATGACAGCTGCAAGGATTAAAGATGCCAGAACACGTCTCTAGCCTAGACCACTAAATGTGAGAGTTAAGTTTCAATGCTTCCTTAAGTTAATTCGATAAATTTTAATGGTTGATCTTGAGTTAAGTTTCAGTTTTCAGATCTTAGCGATGCTACTCAAAAAACATAAAATGCAACTAAATGAGACAAGACCCTTTCAATTCGATGAAATGCCTACAATAGAGATGGTAGAAACCACTCAATCAAATGCAAACAATCAAGCAACTGAAAAC
Source organism: Pinus tabuliformis (assembly GCA_031772625.1). Taxonomy (NCBI): domain Eukaryota; kingdom Viridiplantae; phylum Streptophyta; class Pinopsida; order Pinales; family Pinaceae; genus Pinus; species Pinus tabuliformis. Next base: position 775,933,106 of record CM062814.1, on the reverse strand, counting down.
AAAATGATCTTTCACTACTTCACTTTTTCAAAAAATAAACTAATGAAAAATGCATTCCAATTCCTAATTTCCTAACAAGCACTTATCTATCAGTCCTTTCGAAATGAAAAAATTTCTCTTCCTATTTCAAATGCTGATGCAATTCTATTTTTTAAGAGATGCAAATCATAATGATGCAACAAGCTAGAATTTCATATTTTCTCATGAAACAACGAAACAAACTTTTTGCATACAATCTTTCAATGAAATATTTTTCGAGACTATGATCTCTTTAAGCAGATGCAAACATGAAAAGATAAGTTCATTCAGATCAATGAAACACCGACTTTACCAAAGACAAGACTGACAGTGTAATCTATGCCGGAAAAAGATGTTCAAACTAGTAAACAAAACTTTTTCAAACTTGTGCAAAAATAGGTCAATATCATAAGAGGGACCAAAAGCAAATGCAAGGATCGAACACACCCACAACTGTACTTGATGAGTCCACAAGTTGCTAAATGGGTGACTAGCTAGATAACCTAGTGTCGTTGGCCACTCAATGACTCGATCAATCAAAAAGCAAGATGACAAGCCAACAAGCAAGCAAAACCAAATGAAATGTAGCTTCCTAATCAGGGAGAAAATAGTTAAAAGGGCTCATGAGGTCAAAAACACAAGAGAAAAACACACTAGCCAAGATTGGGTTCTAGCCCTAATCTTCACTCACAGAGATCGATGTGACTGCCTAACTGACAACAAGCACCAGAAGTGGGTTGACACGACTATTACTCTACAATTCACGCTTGTCAACGCGACTGTCAGCCAATTAACTACGCTCTCCGATGGAACTAAGGAAAGATAAAAAAATTCAAAACAGGGACCAAATCTGCTACTATGAATTTTAGACTTAGGCTAGTAAGCAGGGGAAAAGAAACAGAACCAAATGGAAAACGTGAAACTAGCAAAGTTCTCATGAAATCATGAAAGCCAAAACAAACAAAAAATGGGATCTCCCTAGTGGAGTCACCAATTTGTGGTGAAGTAAAATTATAAGTGCAGACATGGATAGATTCCTCTAGCCCGATGATGGGCCTAGCCACAACAGATACATTCTATGGAAGATTTCCTAAGGTTAGAATCAATCAAGAGCACCTACCTCTTGGTCAGTAATCCTACGTGATGATGTCCTCGCTTGCTCGCTCTAGAAATCTTTCGCTTCCTTCTTCATGTTCCTGAAACAAGTAAACAACAATAACACACAAACATAATAATAGACAAATCGCAATTCAACCTACTTAATGAGTCAATAAGCATCAAGCCATGAATATGTAATATTACAAAACATGTAGGAAATCAATAGATAGTTGCATATATTAATATCAAAGAGAGATTACAACCATTCATCTTGACGTCGAAGTCTTCCTCTAACAGGACCAGGTTCCCACACACTTCTGCTAGCATTTGATGATGGATTCAAACAACAATAGTTTAAAGGCTCTTCCCTTTAGAATTCACTCCAAACCAAACACACTTCTCCCTCATACAACCAGATGGAAACAACTAGTAATAGCTTGCTTGTCTAATCAAAATAGTATACTCACACTCAGCCAACACTCTAACTATAACCGCAACTAGTTTGTGCTTGGGAAGAAGGGAGGTTTATATAGGAAATATGGATGGGAGATGGATCCTATTCTCATGGGAGAAGGACTTATCGCTTGAGGTAGTTCCGTCATTATAGGGGAAAGGATCCCAAACTGTCATCCTCAAGCCCATCTAGCCAAACCATTTATCAAACTTCCGTTACGAAGCTTCTAGAGCTAGAAGCTTCAGATCTAATTTAAAAAAATTTCCATAATAGGACCAACGTGACTGGAACACAACTCAGTCACACCAATTGGCATAGAGAATAGTGCTAATCTTCGCACATCGGCATAGGGGAGACAAAGGTCATTAGCATCGGACTTATAAACTAGGCAAAACAAAATTTTCAGGGGAAATGGTGCAAAAGGGAATTTATCTGCTCATGAAGAGGGACACAATGAGAGTTTCTTCATGAAGGCAAAGCATGCGGGGTTCACTATAGAGGTCCTCCAGGATCACGAAATGGGGAGTACAGGGATAGTGACAAAATTTTGTGTAACAGGAAGACATCCAATTTGTTCTGTGGATGAAGAACAATGGGTGCATCCATAGATGGAGATATACATGAAAAATCAGGGGTAGCAGAACCAACAAAGATGTCAGGAATAAGCAGAGGAGGTGTGGATAGAAGGGATCATCCTTCAACACGGGTTGATGTTCATGTTCCCAGTCATACTCTTTATGAATGACAATGCATGTTGGTTGTGCAACACCAACTCTGTTGATGGCTTGATCCTCGTTCACAATAGGTGTACGTTCGGAATGGAAGAACGCAAGGCAATGCAATCTAGAGGATCAATAAAACATGAAGACAGAGGCTGAGGTACCAAGTGCATGTGACAACCCATGGGATTTGCATCCAAATATTTGTAAAAATTAAGATGTTGGGAGGATGTGACATTTGAATAGACATGTGCGCATGTTCTCCCACATCACTCTACAGTGGTGGAGCTGTATGATGAGGGGACGATGGATAGTCAATGACTATGTCCCTCTATGATTGCACAGATTCATCAGTAAAGTATGTTGAGCGGGGTTTGAAATTCAAATTCATCTTGGGATTGACAGATTTTATAAGGAAATATTCAAATATATCCATGAGATATTAGAATTTCATCTGACTTTTCAGAGCTTCAAATTGTAATACACAAAAGTGGTCCAAAAAATCCATAGGCAATTCTTGCAGAGTCTTCTGTTATTTTAACAGTTTTTTATCAAGAGGTCCTGGATCAAAATGATGGAAAGTAGCTTCAATGAGATCAAAAAGCTGGTCAAGTGAGTGCACGTTGCTGGGTTGAAGATTGTTTCACCATCCTTTTTGGGATTCATGAAGTGTGTGTGAAAGAAACACGGTGACCTCTTCTGCATAGAACTTATCAGCATCCTCAAGGAATGCATAGAAGTCTTCTAATTACTCAGGCCAGGCTACTTCACCTTCACCATCATACGTGAATTTGGACAAGAGATCAAAAAAATCCCTCATGATGTTGAGAGGTTTAGCATGTGAAAAACATCACAAAGGGATGAGTCTCATAGTATCCATGACAGATGTGTGAAGATTCAAAACAGGATGAGAGGACACAACTCATCATCTGGCCCTCCTTCTAGCACCAGAATGTTGACGGTGTTAGACCTGCCAACAATAGGGGATCTCCCTAGTATGAAGTCCCAACTAGACCTCACACCGTTTGGTGTAGGAGTCCCATCTGATACGATGGCCCAGTTCCCATTATCCTAAAGATATGCCTTAGCTCTTTCTTGTCGGCACATGAGAGTGGTTTTCTTTGTCTTCAAACAACGAGGTTGGTGTGCTTGGTAAGTACTAGTGTTACTTGTGTCAAGGTCTTTAACCGCAAAGAGAGAGGGTGGGAGTGAGTCTCAAGTCCGATGGCAGGAAGCCCAAACTTTGTCAGAAAAACACAACACAACAGGATGTGCGCAGCTTCCAAAGGATCAATCCACATGGATGTGGTAGTCACAACACAAAATGGAAGATAGAACTTACAACCCTCAACGGGTTATTCCATGCGAGTGCGATGGTCATTATAGTAGGTTTACGTGAAATATTTTATCTGATGTCTGGGTGGTAACCAACATGGGAAGGACAACGTTAACAACTTAAAAAACAAATTTTCACTAATATATGTATTAGAATAGTTGAATGAATTCAAGTGTTAAACACAGGTTAAAGCGACATGCGTTACAAGTGTTCTAGATAAATCTTACAAACAGTTACAACACATGTGTGAAAATGTGCTGGCCTATTAGCAGGCTTTTGAATTAAGCGAAAGTTCCACGACACATCGGTACACCATTACATCACTAACCCTGTAGGTGGGGCGTTGCGGCCATTGCTTGCTCCTAAAAGAAAATATTACAAACTCTTAAGCCTATGTGGGAGGAGCAAAGGTGAAAATTCCTTTTCATGTACAAATGAGGGGTATCTATAGCCAAGGGTGAAACCGACCCTTATGACTGTTCAACTTCCCTCATGACTGTTTGATTTACATGACTCTTCAACGTTACATGACTCTTCATATTACAAGTGGGTCTCTTGGAATTCCATGTTACAGTACATTGATTGACAACATTATGGCCCACAGTAGTGATGTGGCTGACATGACTCATGACAAAACTCCACATGACTGTGTTGGTATGTTCATGCTACTTCTAGTGTGCATGTCAAGCTAAAGTCCTGCTCAGTGGTAGATGTCCTCATGGTGTATCATAGCTTCACATCTGCATGGCAAGGTATGTAGAGTCCTCAATGGTTGTTGGGTTTTTTTGATGTTGCGTTCACACATTTCTCCTTACTTGTACTTTGGCATGCTTGACATGTTCACTCGTTCGTGAAAATAAATGTTCGTCCATTGCTCGTATGTGAACACATCTTCACGTGTTCATCCGTTCGTCCATCTGCGAACGCATCTTCGCCTATTATTCTATTCATTCATTCACGAACACATCTTTGCATGGCCATCCATTTGAAAACACATCTCCTCGTGTGCATCGTTTGTTTGTCCATTAGTGAATATGTCGTTTTGTAAGTACACTCCCTATTCATCCCATATGTCGTCACATCATGTCTATTCATGTATCTATATCTGAAGTCACTCATGATGAGATGACATCAAATCCATAAACCTCCTAGTCTATCATGATGCATGATCTTTTTCGAATGCAGGTGACCAAGAGAGAGGACAAAGTTACGAAATTGAGCGAGGCAAGTTTCAAGCTGCGATGAGGGCTCCGAGAGCTGCTGGTGAAAATTGTGCAAAAGTCACTGTGAGATGAAGATGGGCAATCTGGATCGACATTGACTGTCTGCGAGATCTGGCCCGACTGGAGGATAGATCTGCACAATTTCTAGAGGGAACCAGTGCAGGCTACAGGAAGGCTTGGTGAGAAAATCTATGTAATTCCTAGAGGGAGCAGGCAGCAGGTTGCGAGAGCTTGGCAGAAAAAACTTCTCAGTTCCTAGGGGGAGCTGGTAGTCAGCTGCTAGCAAGAAAGGTTGTGCAGCTACTTGGAGGCTGACTTGCTGTCCACATCTACAAAGTTTTTGAGTTAAGTGGGTTGCTCGGCTGTAGAGGGCTTTTCCATGAAATCTGCGCAGTTTTCTAGGTGAGTAGTCAGCCGACTGACTAGGTAGCTAACTAGGAAAACTGTGTAGTTTTCTAAGGGAGACAAGGACAGGCATTTGGTGTCTATCCAGCCTGTTTGCATAATTTCCTCAATCAGCAGAACGGGTGAGGTCTACAGCTTCTTTGAAATTTTTTAGGGGAGTGAGTCTCAGGGTGACTTCCAAGTCAAAATCTTCGGTTGACCAGCAGGAGGGTTGATTGATTAGCTTTTAGGCAGTGTAACTTGATATGGTTTGCTGCATGCTTATGAATTTTTCTAGGTGACAGTTGATTGAGTTAATGGCAGGGTGAAGATCCGGCAGCTAGAGGGTGATCCAGTCATCAGAAATTCAACAAAAATGGCTAAGTGTTTGAGCGAGTGAATTTTTCATGCACGACCTTACAAACACACACTCACATGACTTGATGACAAGACACCTCAAACCATCAAGGCACACATGTTCAACATGACTGACTGATCGTGCAATTGACAAGTGCGACGCTTGTGAAAGATTGTTGAATGACGGCGACGACGCTTGCGAGAGAGTATATACAACTTTGTGTCTAAGCACAATGAATGTTTACATAGCAAACACAACATGTACACATGAAGCAAACACCTTGTGCATGACCATAACATGGTCGCAAGCATGACATAGAAATCAACATGTAGAAGACGATAGTTGGTCGAACAAGTAAAAATTAAGCATGACATGTAGTAGAAACACATAAAGTGACTTTTCGCATTTGTGCACATGTATGTTACTGAGGACAAGATGATATGATAATGACAAGTAGTCCTACAAACTCAACTAAGAGGCGTACTTCAAAAGATGTTTTGTACTTACCATAATTACCCTCAAGATGATCATGCATCTGATGGAGTTTTCATATGGTCCTGATCTTTCCCATTACTCGTCTCCTTGGTCCTTCTCCTCAACTCCTTGGAAGAGATTTTAGCATGTCACCTTTTCCTATAGTCACTGAGAGATAGATATGTGCAATTTCAGTAGACAGTGACTGTTTCCAGAATGAGGCCCTAGGAGGCTCATCTATGCAATTTCTGAGTGCAGTGCATCTAGACTACTCTGCTCATTTCTAGAGATTAGTGCTAGCTTCCTGACTTCTCTGTGCATTTTTGGGGAGCAGTGCTAGCTGGGGCCAGTACGAGTTGCGAGGTTTTAGAAAGTAAGGGAAATTGGTGTCTCTGCGCACTGCGGGGTTTCAGTAGGAAACAAAAGGAAGCTTGATGGTTGCAGAAGTGAAGCGCATAGTTTTAGGAAGCTAGATGAGGCTAGGTTGCTTGCAAAAATGGCTAAGTGTGAGATTAGTAAAACATATGAAAATATTGATAGGACTTGACTGTGTTCACACATATAAATTTATTGAAACACCGTAGATAATCTAGAATACATAAGACATACTTTTCTTGATGTACAAACCTTCATGACGTGAGTGTGTGAGGTGCCAGTGAAACATGTCTATGTGATGACAACTACTCATATGCACACAATTCCCTTAAAGCAAGACAACATCATCTTTCTATGAAAAACAACAACCCATGTGCCCAAATATGACACATGCTACATGAATATGAGAACGCAGACAACTCTCAAGATCAAGGAGGTGAACTTGAAATCATTAGCTTACCAACAAGCGACCAAGGATAATCAATCGTAGGATCTGAGGTAGGCTCTGAAATTTGCATGCGAGCCAAAATTTTGGAGGGTGGTTATAGCTACTATAACACAAAAATAGATCAATTTAAACATATTTATGAATCCCTTGAACAAATGAATCATATTCCTCACATGATAATTGTAACAAATGATTTCCTTGTGACTAGTTTCATGTTGTACATTCATGGTAATCATCGAAACAAGTGAAAAGGAATGCCAGTAAAATAAACACTTGAGGTCATTCAAGATATAGTGAACGAAGAAGAGTTTGATTCGCATAATAACTCACGCATTCATTAGCACCTAGAAGTATTTTTGATGCAATGAAGAACAAAATTTTCAATATAACATTCGTAATCAAAACCATGAGTGGATTATTCTGAAATGAACCTGATATGCATGATTGCTTCAGCCAGAGATCATTTTTGAAATGATCAACTTCATAGTTCCACATATTTATCAAAGGTATACACTCCAAACCCAAATTTTATACAAGAGATTTGCATGAGGATGAATTCACTACAACATTATTACTAGAAACCTAATCTTGAGAAATAGGAAAATTGTAATGAGAAATACCAAAATCCATCAAGAATGAGTTTGTATCTAGTCAACAATATAGATGAAAGAATTCTATGAGAAAATCCATATTTGACATGGTTTAGGAATTTAACCAAGCTTGCAAGAACCTCACATAACAATCAATGAGAGTTGAATTTCCTCAATATCCTAGAAAGTTTTGGAACTTTGAAAAGACAAATGAGAACAGTTTATAAACTGAGTCAAATTGGAAATTGCATGTGGACAGTTTCTATCAATTAAGCTAACACGACCACCATTATCTCGATGGAAGCTATCTACATCACTGGTTTGATCATATTTTCCAACTTCAACAAACAAATTACTCAAGTCATTATACTCCTCTAATCACAAATTTGAGGATGTTTGAATCGGAAAAATCTCATGATCGCACTAGTTTGAAGAGTTTCCCCTATATAAAACAAGAGATGATAATGGATGGAACGAATGCTCTATAGTTTCATCATTTCTATCTTCATCATGGATATTATCACTATCCTATGTCATTTCAATATTCAACTCATGAGATGATAAACTTTAAAAGAATTAAGAGTCTCCATCGCAAGTTGATGCATTGTAAAGAGTAGAGCACAAAGGATAGGGAGGTGAAGAGGAAGAATTATTCATAAGTGAATATTATTTGACCAAAATAGATTTAAGATTTAAATATTTCGAAACATAATATTCTTGATAAACTGAAAGATCAGTTGGTGCACTTGGGCATTCATCATCATCTTATTCAACGAATTCATCCTCATCAAAATGATTGTTTCCCAAGACTTGAGATTGATTATGCAAACTAATCACATTTGATTGACTACTAATATTACTAGATTCAATATTAGCCAAGAATGAGGAAACACCATCTTCACATGGAGTATTTTGAAAAAGAGAAGAAATATTGAAAGAATCTTCACCTTTCTGCTCCTCTACCTATGAAATGTGACTACCTTGAACCTGATCACAATTTGGACCAGCAACTTGAAAATCAAGAGAGTGTGAAAAACTAGTTGGTGGAGCAGATTGATCAAGCGGATCATGGTACAAAGAGTCATGGCATGTAGATGATAGAGGATAAAAAAAATCCAAATAAAATTCAACACTAGAGTTATGAGTGTTAATACCATCTTGAGGAATGGAAAATTTGGTTTTTACCATAGGCTTCATGAGCCATTCCAGGATTTCCTCTATTGAATTTGAATCATGAAAAGCGTAAGGAGGATGAGAAGATGGATTAGAATTTGATGTGAAAATTTCCCAACTTTATTATCATCACATGGAGGCACCATCATCAAAACTAGAAAAGGAAGAGGAAGAGGAACAAAAGGAATATCAAATTCTTCCTATGAGATTAGGGGTGACTCATGATTTACAAGAGTTGGGGAAGTAGAAACATCGAGAGGTTTATATTCACTGTGAAAAGAGATTTGAACCAAATGATCAAACTTGTGATTAAATAAATCCCACTATGTATCTTCTTCAGGAAATTCATAATAAAGGTGAATGAATCGATCAGAGAAATCCTCAATTGATTCATTATGCTTCATTCTTAACTAATTAATTCTTTTAATAACATCTTGGTAGTCATACCTATCGAAGGCTTCATAAAGCTCCTTGAGGAAATGATGAAAAAAATGGATGGAATAATATCGTAAGGTATGAAACCATCGATTAACATGAACTTCAAGGGTGAGGAAGAAAGCCACACAAGAAAAATATTCATCATTGATTTTGTAATATTCACAAAATTTAATAAAATTAGAAATGTGCTCAGTTATGGATGTTCCATCCTCGCCATCAAACTTTAATTGAGATAATTGATAAAGAGGATCATCGGGGATTAAATTTTTATCGGGGGATAGGTTGGAAAAACACCCTGGGAGTATGATTTGAGGATGATCCATTTACAATAGGAGATTCAAAACAGACTCAACGGGGACAACTTGTCATCTGACCCTCCTTCTAGCACCATTATTTGATGGTTCTAGAAATACATCAACCAAAGGGGTCTCCCCGATGTGAAGTCTCAATTAGACCTCACACCATTTGGAAGAAGAGCCCCATCCGAAGTATTGACCTAGTTGCTATATATTCTTATAGATTTTCCTTGCCTCTAACTGTCATCAAGAGAGAGAAATGCATGTGTGCTTTCAAAAACAAGTAAGTGTGCTTGGTGAATGTTCAATTGTAGGTGTGTTAAGGTTCTTCTACTACAGAGGGAAAATAATGTGAGCCTCTAAGAGAGAGGTAATAGTACCACTATAGTATAAACACATACAAACGAGAGATATCCACCTAACATCCAGCAGAATATTCCACAAATATGTCAGGGGCATTGTAACCACTACAGCACATTCTCAATATGATAAGCACTAAAATAGCTGAAATAGTTCAACTACTTTAGTACAGGTGAAAACAAAAATGAATCATAAACGTTCATAGAACAGTCTTACAAACATTCATAATCCATGCATGCAGAATGTTTTGTTCATCGGGCTTCATATATTAAGTAAAATTCCTTGGACACATGTATACGACGAACACCACTAGCTCCAATAATGTTGCATTGGAGCCACCACTTGGTCCCCAAAAGAACTAGCTTGTCTCTCAAATGCCTTGCGTGAGGAACCAAGGTAAAAATTCAATTGCTCATACAATGAGGATGTGTATTGTAGAAATTACGATGTAGATTTGCAACTTCTCATGAATTTTTAATCAAAATCACAAGACACAAACTACTTCACTACTCTTCAAACATTAATTCACAATTTAGAACAAAAATCTTGGACATGCAATAAGAAACCAGCCACATGAAAATAGTATTTTTTCAAGGGAAAGAAAACTGCTAAAAAACCCCAATTATTGCTTGCATTAATCTAATTAATAGAGATCTATTACAATTTATTTTCTCAACTAAGCACAACCTGCAAGTGAATAACCTATCTCTCTGCTCACTAAAAGGCTCTAACCCAGACTTATTCAATTTCTTCCTCTACTTAAGCCCCTATTTATTTGTGCAATTCCTAAGGAAATAGGTCCCTATTATTTAGGAATTTCCTCCAAAATTCTTGCATAATTCATCAGGGTTGATCACCTAACCTCATGCCACACTTGTACACTCAACTAGTTTACAATTGTTGGTTAACTTCCTTGGAAACTCCACCACAACTGGGAAACTCATATTCGTTGCATGCATGAGATAATTATTAGATGATTGATCAGTTAAATAGATGATCTATGAGTTAGACATATGTCCTACTACTTAAATAACCACCAACTAATTCTATTAATAGTTAGAACTAGTTTAACTAACTACAACACAAATTAACTCAACCTAGGCTCCTAAAATTTAGGAATCACTACATACAACTTAACTTCATGCCCTTAACTCAAATTAACTAAGCCAAAATCCTATAAAATAGGAATCCTCTCAAGAAAATTGAACTTCAACTCATTAACTTGAATTGATTTTTCTTAACTGAGTGACAAGAGCCATGTCACCTCAGTTAAATCTTCCAAGTTGTCTACTAATATGGAATTTCGAAGTTCTTCAATTTGATTAAGGTAAAACCAAAATTGAGACTTTCTTGCTACATTTTCAACACTCCCTCTCAGCAAGAAATGGATTATCAACCACCCCTATCCCGCACTTGTGAAATGTACTGCATGCAACACATCTCACTATTGTTGTTGCTACTACAACATCTACAACTGAGAAGCATAAAATAAAAACAAATTGAATCAACTACGTATGAAACTATCTACTGGGAAATTTGTGTTATTGTTGACTCTTCTACTGAGCCTCCTTCTCTACTATCAACACTCCTCTACAATCCTTAGTATTTGACTGATAGTTATCCTCTTGCTACTAAATACTATGGGATCCTCTAGCAAGGTAATGATCCATGATGAGAATTCTTTAATGGACCCTGCCTAAATTTCTACACTTCTAGGACTAGGGCTCTACATCGCCCCACCTCACACCAGGAGGTATAGTTTCATTAAATGAAAACTTTGATCTACTCATACTATTTTTTCTACTGCTCTATTTATCCTTCCACACTATTGTTGCAATTAATGCAATAATGAGTCTAGTCTCCCGAGATCCTAAAGTATAGCTTCCATAGGGATGCTCCCTCTGAAAATATACTCCTTATGAGACTCGATCTCCTTGTGGGAAATATCTCTTCTCCTCAATATACAAATTTCAATGATCAAAACTCCTTTTTGTGTCACTAAACATTGGCTCATTGATCTACCCACTAGAAGTCTTCTGGCTCCATTAATAATTCTGCACATAGGGTCTTCTGGATCTTCCCTAAAGTAGGGATCCATAACTATGACTCCTAACAACTCATTAGTTTTTCAATGATCATTTTACATGAGGACATCAATAATTGGTTCTAATGTGAATCCTTCTCTGATACCATGTAGAAATTACAATGTATATTTGTAATTTCTCATGAAGTTTTAGTTAAAATCACACATAAATATACTCTACTATTGTGCCGACATTAATTCACAATTTAGAATAAAAATCTCAGACATGCAATAAGAAATCACACACATGCAAATAGTATTTTTCCCGAGGAAATAAAACTATTAAAAGCACCAATGCTTGATTTCATTAATCTGATGAATAGAGATGTATTACATTTTCTTTTCTCAACTAAGCACAACTTGCAAGTTAATAGTCAATCTCTTTGCAAACTAGGAAGCTCTAACCAAGACTTAATCAATTTTTTCCTCTTATTCGGCCCCTATTTCCTTGCACAATTCCTAAGTAAATAGGTCCCTATTATTTAGGAATTCCCTCCAAAATTCTTGCACAATTCCTCAGGGTTGATCACCTTACCTCATGCAACACTTGTACACTCAACTAGTTTACAACTATAGGTTAACTACCTTGGAAACTCCACCAGAACTGGGAAATTTATATTCTTTGCGTGCATGAGCTGATTATTAGTTGATCAATCTATTGAATAAATGATATCTAATTTATACTTATGTCCTACTACTTAACAGACCACCAACTAATTATATTAACAGTTAGAACTAGTTTAACTGATTACAACTCAACTTAACTCATCCTAGGCTCCTAAAATTTAGGAATCACTACAAAAAACTGAACTTCATGCCCTTAACTCAAATTAACTAAGTGAGACTCCTATAAAATAGGAATGAACTAAAGAAAACTAAACCTAAACTCATTAACTCGAATTGGGTGTTCTTAACTGAATGACAAGAGCCATGTCAACTCAATCAACTCCTCCAAGTAGTTTGCTGATGTGGAATTTCAATTTTCCTCAATTTGATTAAGGAAAAATCAAAATTGAGAATTTCTTGCTACATTTAAAACATATATATAACCAATGGGGTGATGGGTCATCTCCCTTGTGACTCTTTGACTACCCTCATGATTGTTTGACTTCCTATTACTTTTCAACTTTACATGACTTCATATTTTATACATGTCCTTTAAATTTCCACTTTAAAATACACTTTCAAATAAGAAATTACATAATCCACAAGAATGATGTGGCATATGAAGACTCATGACATGACACCATTGACATTGAATTCTTGCTACTATGGAAATGTCAAGCCATTATTTTTTCTCCTTGTTATGTGTCTTCTTGCGAATTCTCTTCTATCCACCTCCATATCGCTTAGAGGTAAGGAGTCTTCAGTGATATCCAGTTTTGAGTTGTGGTCACAAAATGATGTCCCTTTTCTTTCTCTTTTATTGATCAGATTACATAATCAACTACAAATATGTCTTCCAGTATGTTTCAGTTCCCCATATCCTTCTTCATCATCCTTTCATGATATGATAGAGTACCTTAATCTGTAATTCACTCATGACAAGAAAACATCAGTACCATAAACCCCTAGTCCTAGATGTTGCATGTAATGCACTAAATGGGCTAGAAATCGGGTGGAAAGCTCAGCTAGAGTCCCAGTGACTGCACAATTACATAGCTCAGGAAGTCAAGGGTCAATCTTGAGCCTTAAGACTATGCAATGTGCAGTTCATATTGGACTAAGCAAGAAGATTTTACATTTTTGGAGCTCATTGAGCCAAGTTGAAGGGTTGAGCACTAATTATGCCTATTGTGTAGTTCTGGAAAGTAGAGTAGGTTGCATGATTATACAATTTCACATATCAAGAGATCAAGGGTTGGGCTTGAGGTCAGAGATTGCACAATGCGTAGTTCAGGCAAGGATAGAGCACTGAATTGCACATTTTTGGAGGCCAAGGTCTAGGCTTGAGCACTGAAACTACATAAAGTGTAGCCTTGGGAGGAAGGAAATATACATTGTGTTGTGTCAAGAGGTATGGTTGTAGCCAAAGGGATGAAACTATGAAATGCGTAGTTTAGGAGGGGCACAAGAGGTTAAGTTGCTTGGTCAAAGAGCATTCAGAATTTGACTAAATGTGGGATCGATGAAGCTGATGTGAACAATGATAATACTTGAATTTGATCACACACTTATAACACTTCATGACACAAGAACATATATCATCCATGACACATGAACGACATACATCCCTCAGTGTGACAACTTTGCAACAACTCATGAATGGTGTGACAATAAAGACACACTTTGCGACAACTGTATTGACACTTGTGTGACAATGCGTACAAATTTGGAAATGAGTGTGAAAAATGTTTACATGGTAAGATAAAATCATTTACACACAGGTAACCCCTTTGAAACATATGAAAAGATGACATTTTTCTCTTCTTGCAAAAGGGACCAAAATACTTAGAGAAAAAACATACAATGGATTTCAATGTTTACGACGACAACATGCAAGACCAAGGTAGGCTCTCATATTTGGTGTAGGAAAAAATTTTGGAAGGTGTTGTAGAAGCGACAACGGGTCCATATTTGAGTGGTTGAAGCTTCAAATGGGCCCCTGCAAGTTGTCCTTTCTACAGATGTAACTAAACCTTATCTCCCATGTGAAAATTGCATGGCACCCAATGCTAATCATGATGTTTTTTGTACTTATGATTTGGATTTATGCAATATATCATCGACCTACTAATGCATGTGATTAATTTTTTCAATAAATGTGTTAGCTTTGTGGGATTTGAATTAAACATGTGTTGTTCTTTGTAGGTAACTGAAATGGGTAGTGTGACATCAATGGAACAAAATTGTTGAAATCATAGGCCCACCTAAAAGGGGATGTGGGAAATTGAGCTATGGATAGCTCTATTGTAGTTCTATTGAACATAGGGGAGACTCTCATCCCATTTTCATGGATTCATGGAGTTGTACATGTGTAAAATGTGCACGATCATTCTGTTGACTGCCTCTATCTGGCCATTAGTTTATGGGTGGAAGGCATTCGATTTGGTGAGATTGGTCCCCAACAATGAATAAATTATCAACCCAATTTTAGTTATGAATCATTTATCCTATTATAATATGATGGTGTATGAGATCCAAAAATTTACCCAAACCCATTAGAAAATGAACTTGGCGATGGCTTCTACTATGATACTCCTGTTACAAGCTATAGAAATGGCCATCATAGAAAATATATCAATGATAAAAAATACATAGTCATTACCATGCTTGGTAGAAGGAAGGATAAACATATAGTTCATTGAGATGGATTCCTAAGGATGGTTAGAACTAGGGAGAGGGGTGTATATGAATTTCTTGTTAATAGTTTTTTTGGAAATGACGCATGAATTACAGGAACTGATATACTTTTCAAAATCTTGTTGGAGTTTTGTACAATAAAAATACTTTTGCAATACTCCCATGTATTCTCCATACCAAAGGTCCTTGCGACCAGACTACAATGTGTCTCCTAGAATGGCTTGCCACGCTCACTTGAAGGAATCCAAAGGTGTCCTAGGTAGCAAAATAGTCCATCCTTAGGGTGGAAGTTTGGAACCAACTTACCAGTTCTCAATATATTGTTAGTGGAAATGAGTCCTAAGTAATTTTTCATATAGTTGTGATTATTCATAGGCCTTGTACCCATAAGAGCTAAGAACTGTGTTCAATGCCACAATTAGCGGAAAACTAAGGCAATATGTGACATGATTGGTGCTACCCATCTTTTATTTAATGTTCAAATGGAATTATTACATTTATGTGGATCATTTATGATGGCAATTATTCTATAAGTTCTCTTGTTTCTACATAAATTGAAGAGGTTGGTGATTTGTGTGGATGGTCATATTCTTCTCTAAAATCTAATGTTTCCATTACTAGGAGGCCTACGCGATGGAATAAATTTCTTTATCATACGTGGTGTATCTTCAAACAATATCAAAGAATTTCTTACTCTGATAGGCCACTGAATTCCCTTGTTAAGTGAGGACTGCACCAATAACATAGTCGAAGGCATCTATCTTGATATCAAACGGTAATTGTAGGTCTGTAAGGGTGAGGAATAGTGCAGAGCAAAGGTGATGGTTTACTTTAATGAATGCTTTCAGTTGTGGCTCGTACCAAAAATCCTTTCCTTTGCTCCCCAATTGGTAAACTGACTTAAGGCCTAGATGATATGAGAGAATCCAAACAATAATCTTCAACATGGATTAACAAGGCCTACAAAGTTGCAAAAGTTGTATTAGAGTTGTCGGGGCCAATGAGTCTTGAATGACTTGGATCTTAGTTGGATCCACATGGACACATTTACCATCAATAATGTGACCCAAATATTAGACCCTGTCCATGCTAAAGAGGTATTTTCCTAGGTTAGCACATATCTTGTGCTACCACGGAGTGTTAAGGACTTTTCAAATATGTTGAAAGTGCTCTGTCCAACTCTCACTAAAGATGAGGATATCATCAAAATATACAACCACGAGAGAGTTGTGTGAAAGATCGCAATATTTCATCCATTAGCATCATGAAATTTTTTGAGGCATTCACCAAACCAAAGTCCATGACCAACCACTCAAAAAGGCCCTCCTTGGACTTGAATGAAATCTTCCATACTTTTATTGGTTCTATTGGGACTTGGTGATACTGGGACCTCAAATCAATTTTACTGAAGTACTTGTCCCTCTTGAGTTGGTGAAGAAGGTCATAAATATATGGAATCAAATATCTTTTCCTGACTCTGATTTTGTTGAAATCTTGATAATAAATGTAGAGTGCTTAGGTCCCAACCTTATTATATACAAGTACAACAGGGCTCCCATAGGGTGATGAAATTGGTGATATGGGACCATTTTGTAGAAAATACTACATCTATCTCTTGAATTCCTCACTTTCTAAAAGAGAGTGGTGGTAGATTGGCCCTTTAGGTAGAGGTGCACTAAGGGTCAAGTTAATTGAATACTTGACCTAAGAGTGCAAAGGTACCCTTGTGGGTGGGTGTGCGATATCTCTATACTCTTTCACAAGATTATCCACTTGCTTATGCTACATGGAGGAGACCTTTCTGGAGACCATGATCCTTCCCTTACTTTGAGAGAGAATTAGGAAGAAAAATAATTCCCCAATCTGGGAGATGATATTAATGCATTTCTTAGTAGATATCAAATAAATTGTTGTATTTAGGGCTACCTCTAATATGTTGTGTACATCTTTCCCAAAAGTGATGTTATTAGTCGAAGGTTTGGATTCATACACAACATGAAACTTCCATAAGTATTTCAAGCCCAATAAAATATAAAAAACTTGAATGGAAGTAATATCGCACAATACCTCATCTGTGAAAGGGTTAATGATCTAGGCAGGAAAAATTGGTGACTAATGCAGAGATCTCACCCTTGGTGGAGCCACCTGATGGTGTATTCCTATGGGCGTGGTGTTGTCAGAAAACCTAACAACTTAACAAACTCTATTGAGATGAGGTTATTTTTACTCTCACTATCGACAATGAAATACAATGGAGCAACCTTCGCCCACATTTCTAAGTGGAAGAGACACTCACCTTCATCTACGTCTTCGGGCTCATTTTGCTACACGTTGGTGGTGGAAATAGTGGAATTGGGTTCCACATCAATTATTTTTCCCCCTTTTGGGTTCTATTGATAATGCTGGACCCACCAACATGTCAGGGGATCTCTCTGTTAAGAAGTCCCAACTAGACCTCAGATTGTTTGGTGTAGGAGTCCCAACAGTGGGTCGTACAGTATCGCCTTGACCACGGTTTCACACAAAGGCAAGTAAGATGTCCCTATTGGTAGAAAGGGTGTGACATATGAAGTATGTCAAGGAAGGTGCATGAGCGGTCCTAACACAAGGATGGTGAGGTGAGTGTGCCCCTTGGAAACCTGTGAAAGCACGGAGTTAAGAAGGGAACACATGAGCTAAGATGCATAATAAAATGGAAGGCAAGTGAGCTAGCAATCCAAAGTGATGGTTAAACCAAAAACACATTTCAGTTAGGTTCATACATACATATACAGAAAATAGCTACACATGCATGCGTAAGAAAACAAATACATATATCATTTAGAGTAAATAAGATAGTTGAAATACCATACGACATATGCGTGAAACGTGCTGGCTCTCTTATATTAAGAAGTGTAAGTTCCAGTCATACAATACCACCATGACCAACCACTATTTTGATAGCGAAACATTATAGTCACTGCCCCCTGCTCCTCCAAAGAGATATACTATCTCTACACAGTGGAGAAGCCAAGGCTCGTTACAATATTGTCCAAGCTTGCTCTAAGATACTCCTATCGGAAGCTTGGATGACCAAAACCCTTTACAACGAGTTATGAGGGACTATATATAGCAAAGGGTGGGATTTCCCTTGACATTCCCCTTTGGACTTCTCATCAACCCTCATGACTCTTCATCTACTCAATGACTGGTACATGCAACTATCGACATTTGAACTTCCACTTGACAAGACATTACATATAATCTTCACATGTACTCATGTGAGATAAAATAGGCTTGAGCAAGCCATACAAGACATCACTAAGACTCGGGCAACCGTGGGAAGACCAACTCTTTGACATCCTCGTGATGGTTGTGTTGAGGGCCCCGAAATCGGGTCAACAGCAAGGGGGATACCCACCCAGTCGGGAACCTGGTTGGCGGCTCCTTGCCCATTTGGTGTAGCGGGTCCGACTGGGGATGATGGGACCAGCTTCCCAATCTAAAAGATGTGTGTGTGTGTGTAGTTTTTGAAGACACTAATCTAAAGGTAATTTTAAACTAATTTAATTCTAGACTCTAAACTGACTCTATGCTACTGTAATCTAACAAAAACAGCACATCTAATCTATACTAACCCGGGGTAAAATTCTTTCATTATGTGATCTAAAAAGATTTCATACAACAACTGGTAATAAAGATCATTCAGCTATCGTAAGAATATAAATCAATTTAAGATGAACTGTTCTACATAAGAAGTTAGGCAAAACAGTTGTGAACAGCATATCGCATAATCAGTTATTCATATGTTAAGCACAAACAAATGATTCCACCGTACAAAAGTGCCAAATGGTAATCCAGACATTCATACATTAACATATAAACAAATCAGCTGTATATCACTCTAAGAATATGAGCAGAAATTAATCAAGAGATAAAAGTACCATTTATGACTGATTTCACCCACAAACTTCAAGCAATAACGATTTATCTCTACTTACTTCTAACATCTACTAAGAGTACAGAAGTGCAACATCAGTAGCAGACATTAAAATGCAAACATAAATAAATCTCGATCCATCCATTCATCAAAAACCCCCTCCGAGGGTGCAAAAGTGCATGTTCTGAGGACAAGTTTTTTGACAAATTTACGGACCCTTCTCCAAATGCCATGAGAAGGGTTAAATAATACTAACTAACTAATCTTAATTACACAAATTTAGGGAACAGCTTCAAATGACCGCCCTTTTACTAAAGCAAATTTATTTCTAAAAATTGAATCTAATTTCTAACCATTTCTGTATCTGCTCCTTAGTGCTGTAAGCAATGTGAGGTTCGTCTGGAAAGAGTCGGCTGGTTGTCTTTTCCTTTTGCTTGGGTGATAAAAGTAGAAATAACAAAAGCTGGCACCTCTTTCTGACAACTTCAGAAGATATTTTTGAAAATCTCCCTCTGACTGGGTGTTTTTTGCTCTGTGTATACTTAGTATAACCCAGATTTCTTTCAAACTGATTGTGTTGTTGCTATTTCGGTTTCCGGCCATGTGAATGACTCAATGAGTTAGGGATTTCATTGCCTGAACAATCTTACGTATTGAAAATTGCTTCCATTCTTTGTTCCAGGCTTTTCTGAAGCATCATCCCTTTTCAGCGTTTTTCTTTTTGCTTTACCCAATCTGAGCTTCAGGATCTTTTGCAAACATGCTGCTTTTGTGCGCCTTTGATTCTGAGTCTTGGATAGTCTATTTTCATCAATGTCTGTGGAGTGATACTCTAGACTCCGCGGCTCTGCTGCATGCGGCATTCATTTGCGAAGGCATCTCCTCTCTGTTCTTCAAGTATAGCCACTTTCCCCTTTTCCTTAGATGTTTCCTGCATATAGATTTATATTAGTTGTTGCCTTACAGTTTACGCAAAGGAAAAGAGATATGAAAAGATTGACATGAAAGCTTTAAACTCTAATGAATGCATAATCATGACACTCGTAAGGACTTGACTCTTCGAAAAACGCAACATGATCATCTTTGGATACTCAGGCGTGCCATCATTAATTTCGCTTAAGGTGAGCGCTCGATTTTGGGTTTACAGATCATGCCGAAGAAACTTTGCGATGAGTGGTTTCTGCGATTTGTATTGCAGCCATTAATAGTTTCATTCGTCACAGATCGCAAATCGCAAAATCGCAGTTTGTAGGATCGCAGATCGCAAATCGCAATATCGCAATTTTCATTTGCTCGTTGTGTGCTGCTTTTGCGACGTTTGCGATATGCGACGTCGCACATCGGCCGTCGGTGATTCCTTCTCATTTTCTTTTAAGGGCAATTTCAGAATATGTGATGCGATGGATTTCGCATCGCTTCTTTGCAGCTTATTTATGCGCATAGGAAAACTCTTCACTCTCTCTCTGCGATGCGATATAGCTTTTAGGGAGTTAAAATACAAAAATTTGAATAAAAATATTTTTGGGATTTTTGTTAAGGGTCCCCCTTTGCTTGATATTATTGCTAATACTAAACAAAGAGGGGGGTTGTTGTTGACCACAACAATGGCGATTCACTGTGGAGAACGAGTTATCTCTGCATTTTCTATTGACATTTCCACTTCCGAAACAGAAAAGTTTTCATATGTCTAAATTTTGTTATGGAGAGATAGAGTAGATTACCTCTCATCCTGTCAATGATACTTTGTTTCAACCCTTCTTTTATTCCAATTTTCTGCTCCCTAGGCTTAGTTCTTGCATTCATACCAGACATTACTCGGTCCTTTTTAAAAGATAAAATAAGGTCTTCTCTGTGTGCTGGCTTTAAAATATGCTCATTTGTCGTAGGTAGAGCCTCTGCTGCCCGCAAGCATCCATAGCCTCGACAGGGTTACCATGTTATCCAGCAATGATCCTTTTTCCCGCTTAAGGTTATTTACAACATTTCAGAGAAAAATCCTTTTTTGGCACTTTTTCCTCTTTTTACTCTCTAAAGAACAATGTCTTGGTTTGGTGGCCAAATTATGACACAGTCATTCACTTGATTTAGACTTTTGCTGAACAAGCTGGCTCGTGATGAGACCCCTTGTCTTTTGATTGCAACAATCTTGAGTCGTTGCCCTGTTTTGATAGACAGTATTGGCAAAGTCAGCAAGTTATAATATCTGTGATCATGATAAGCCGGCTCGTGATGAGACCTCTTATTCCTTGAGATATAGTGCTTTCTCGGATTGTTTCTCTGAATGCTGTGGTTTCCTTTGGCAGGGAGGAAGTCATTGTTTTTCTTTAACAAAGCTCTGGACGACAATAATAGAGCTTTGAAAATCACAGCTTTGCAGAGAGTATTTATTTTATTATTGATGATACCTTTCATTGTACTGGGATAAAACAATTTTTAACCAAAGGTTGATTTCATCAAAGTCTTTCGAAAGGTTGAAACTAATATCATTATTCAGGCTAAAGTTAACTCTATTTGTCAATAATAAAAATCAGATTTTTCGAAAAGTTTTGCTATTTGTACAAGTGAAATCAAAATCTGATAGAGAGGTAGTGTGCTCTTTCATGAATCTTATTCAATGATCATTTACAACCGGTTTTATTTATAAGAAAGAGAAAACAAAAATAAAAGAAACTAAAACTATCCTACAAAAATAGAAGAGTGATCTTCTATGGAAAATACATTTTAAGAATCTGTCCATTCACAGGCAAAGAATCTCTTCTACCTGCCAAATCCTGCAACAAAAACGTTGATGGGCCTATGACTTCTACAATCTGAAAAGGACCAAGCCACAGCTTCTGAAATTTCGTATGTTTGCCCTTTTCTTCATGAGCCTTATCCCATTTCAAAACTAAATTTCCCATCTGAAAGTTCTTTCTGGTTATGATGGTTGAGTCAAAAGAGGATTTTATTAGCGCTTGGTGGTGAGCATGGGTTTTCTTAGCTTGTTCTCGGCGTTCTTCTAGTTTGATTATTTCCATTTGTCTTAATTGTAAAGAGGAAGTAGATACTTCGTCGATGTGTTGTACTAGAGACAAAGAGGGAATGACTAAGTGAGTTGGAAGAACCACTTCTTTCCCATAAACTAAATTAAAGGGAGAAGTGCCGATTGAAGCTTTCTTCGTGATTCTATCTGCCCATAAAGCATTTACCAGCGCTTTGTGCCAATTCTTTTGGTTTTGGTCGACTGTTCTTTTGATAATCCTGATTAGGTTTTTGTTTGTTGATTCAGCCAACCCATTACCTTGAGGATAGTAATTAGCAGAATATTTCAATTTGAACCCTCTTTTTAATGCAAACTCAGTCATTGCATTTCCAGAAAAGTATGATGCATTATCAAACATTATGGCCATTGGCAATCCAAACCTAGTGATGATAAATTGATCTATGAATTCAATAATGTTTTCAGAATTAACTATCTTGAGAGGAACTGCTTCTACCCATTTAGTAAAATAATCTGTTGCCGTGAGGATATACCTATGCTGCTTAGAAGAGTGAGGAACGATCTCACCTATTATGTCCAAGCCCCATTGGTTGAATGGTTGCTCGATGTTGACCGGTTGTAGTGGCATGGAAGATTTCCTTTGTTTCCTCGCGGCAGTCTGGCATTTCCTTATGTAATTGTATGAGTCTTTGAACAGCGTGGGCCAATAATATCCTGCACGTAAGATCTTATGCGCAGTAGTCTCTCCAGCATAGTGTCCACCTGCTGGTCCATCGTGGAGTTCCTGCAAAACCTTTTCGGCTTCAGTTTTCTCAAGACACCTAAGAAGTACAGAATCATAATTCCTTTTAACAGAACATCATTTACGAGCTGGTATTGTTTAGCTTTCAACCTCAGAGCTCTTTTCTTGGTGTGATCCAGGTGTGACGAAGCATACCCGTTCTTAAGATAATAAATGGTGTCCGCATATAATGATTCTGTGTCGTTTAGGCTTACCTCATACGTGTGTACCTCTTCAGATGAGTTCTCTGGAATTTGCGATGCTCCAGCTAACATCTTCCAGAAGCCTTGACCTCTTACGATGCTTGCTGGTTTGATCTCAATATGATATTCTTGTAGCGCAGTAATCCAATTTGCTCTCTTTTTGCCCACATCCTTTTGTACCAAAAGGTTTCTTACCGCTGGAAACGGTACTACGACTTTGGTATGGGCTTTAAGTAAGAAAGGTCTGGAATATTTGATCGCTTTGAAAACAGCATAAGCCTGTTTCTCCACGTCTGAGTAATTGAGTTCAGCACCTTGTAACTTCGAGCTAAAGAATGCGATTGGAGCTTCCGCCTTTTCTTGATTTACTTGAGTCAAAATTGCGGCATAAGATTTCTTTGAGGCAAAAGTGTATAAGATGAAGGATTCTAAAAATTTTGGGGTAGCTAAAGATGGAGCGTTGATGATAGCTTGTTTGATCAAGTTGAATGCTTCGTGCTCATCTATGCCCCATTTAAAACTTGAATTCTTTTTTATCATATTTTGTAAAGGAGAAATAATACGTGAAAAATCGGGGACAAATCTTTTTACAAAATTGATTTGTCCGAGGAAAGATTGCATGGCCTTTTTGTTATGGGGTATGGATATTTCGGAAATTTCTTTGATTCTGTCAGGTTCAATGTGAATACCAGATTTCGACACTATGAATCTGAGCAATTTCCCTTCACTTAATGCGAAAAAAGATTTCTTTGGGTTAAGTGAAATTCCATACCTTAAGCATATTTGAAAGATCTGTTTCAAATCTTTGAGATGGTCGCTTCGCTTCTTGGAGTACACTGTTATATCATCCAGGTAAATCACTACCGATTTATTGACCAAACCTTTAAATGCGATGTCCATGGCTCTCTGAAAGGTAGCGCCGGCATTGATCAGACCAAATGGCATCTTCCGATATGCGTATGTGCCCCACTTGGTTCGGAATGTGGTTTTCAACTGATCATCGGGATGCACCAGCACTTGATTGTATCCTGAAAATCCATCCAGGAAAGACATTAATTCTGAGCCCGCTACTGCCTGTAGTATTTGCTCCATAGGTGGGAGGGGAAAATTGTCTTTTTGACAGGCTTTGTTGAGATTCCGGAAATCAATACAGATTCTAATATCTCCGTTTTTCTTCCTAACAGGCACCATATTGGATACCCATTTGGAGTGTCTGACGGGGAAAATTATTCTGGCTCTCAACAATTTATTTAGCTCAGTCTTTATCTGATTTTCTAAGTTGGGGTGGATTTTTCTGAGCTTCTGCTGGACAGGTTTTTCATTGTCAATCATAGGGATAGTGTGTTGAATGATAGAAGTGTTGTATGTTTTCATCTCATCGTAATTCCACGAAAAAACGTTTTTGAATTGTCTCAAAAGACGGATATCTGCTGATTTTTCTTCAGGAGCTAGGCCGTGGCCCAGATTAATGTTTTGCGGCTTCTGATTGGTTCCTAGGTTCACTAATTCATAGTTTAGAGTTGAACTGTAGAGTTTAGAATTGGTAGACCTTTTAAACCGACTTTTTAAATCATATAAATCTTCTAACTTAACCACCGATTTAGGTATAGCGTTATCAGTGCTATTTTGCTGAATTTGGTGATCATGATGGTCTTCGTCAATTATTTGATTTGAGTAGGATCCTTCAGAAGTGAGGAAATTTACGATGTCTAGATCGTCATTGAATACTCTCCAGTTGGTGATGTTGTCAGGGATGGATGGTTTAAAGATTAACTCTATTGAAAACCTATCGGGACTAAAATCTTCGGAGGGAATCAGTCTAGAGGCTACGTTAGCTAACAGGTCTGCGCTCACATTTTGGAGTCTTGGGATTGACGAAATATTGAATGCTATGAAATGTGAAGTCAGATATTGTACTAAAGATTGATAGTGCTTTAAATGACTTGACAGGAAATGTATGGTGTTACGTACCTGTTTGACGACAATTTCGGAATCTCCAAAGACTTGAAGATACTTAACATTCAAGCCGATTGCTTTGTATAGGCCTTGCACCAAGGCTTCGTATTCCGCTGTATTGTTTATGCAATCGAACTCAAGTCTGCATGTAAGCATGGTCTTGTTCCCATCTGGGTTAACCAGAACGCATCCTGCTCCTGCTCCCTCGTTAGATTTAGAGCCATCAACATATAATTTCCAAAATAAAGATGTATTTACAGAACTATCTAAAAAATTAAAACACTTTGAATCATCAGTTTGGGAAAAATTTTCAATTTGGGACACAACTGAATTTTCTAAGTAAGGTGAAGTGTGTGCATTGAAATTGCCGAGGAAAGAATCTACCGAGTAATTGCCTATGATACTGCTGTTGTATGCTATTGCTTCGTTTTCTCCCTCCAATTCTGTCACTATGTACTTTTGGTGCAATTCTCGTTCAACCTTTATTTGATTGGGTTTGTCGTTGTAGGGTAACCACATGTGCGACCAGTTGGTTGAGAAATATCCGTGGAGTTTCTCGGACCAATCCCTGCTAAGAATTAAACCATAGAATTCAGGGATATCAGCTACTAGAATGTCGATAACCTGACAGACTTTCGGGTTAGACGACAATCTTATGGTCACCTGGTTAAGTTCACCAATCACTTCGACTTGAGATCGATCAAGTTGAACTATGCCCACTGTAGATTTCTGAGGTTGAACATTCAATTTGGCACATATTGATCTGGGTAGAATATTCGTTGAAGCACCAGAATCAATCAGGCAATTGTGCACGTTTTTATTGAAAATTTCATAAGTGAGGAGAAAAGGAGGAGTATGGGATCTTGACCTTCCTCCAATCAAGGCAATGTCATTCGGATCAATCTTATTGATCATGTTGGTCGGAGGTCTTCCCATGTTGTGGGAAGCTACAGCTGTAGGTAAAGATGTAGTAGGCACGGCATGTATTTCTTTCATCATTATTTTCTGTTGATGTTTCAATTTTCTCAATTCGTAAAGAGTGATATTAGCCCTAGTCTTTTTCATGTCGTCGATAATGTTATACTCCATTTCATCCGACACTATCAGTGTTCCTGATGGAGGTGCTTGATCTGATTGGACTGGGCTAAGTTGGGTCGCTCTAGTGGTTGTTTTCTTTGTTGCGACCTTATCTTTCGTTGCAGGGCTTGCGCCCTTCTGTTTAGGGGTAGTTTGGGGAGGATATAGTTGATTTTTGCTTCGTGTGCTAACCGGAAATGCTTCTTGATCCTATTCTTGTGGGAGGATGAAATCCCACATTCCTTGTAGTTCCACAACTTCTTCATCATTGGTCTTCCCTTCAATGGCATTCTCTTCTTCTTCTTCTTCTTCTTCAGATTCGACATTTGAGACAGCATTGGGTGGTTTCACCTCGATGGGAAGGTTTCTTTTAAAAGATCTGTAGGGCTTCTTTGAAGAAGTTTCTGCTACTTGCTTTCTTATGTCAATCATCTCGTTGGACATGGCCTTTAACACCTTTTGTAATCCTTCCATATCGAAAGGATATTTCGTTTGCTTCTTCTTAGTGTCTTCTTTGAAAGAGATCTTCTTAGATTTGCGTTCTTCTATTGCAGATCTCTTTTCTAGGGCAACTACGCGTTTTTCTACTGCTAGCACCTCAATTAAGTTTTCAACTAAGGTTGTCTTGCTTGCCCTATCTACGAAGATAGCCAAGTTAGATGGTAAGGCCGTGATGTACCATTCACATCTTACTTCCTCGCTGGGTTGAGAAGCAGCGGGAATCTTGTTGAGGATCTTATTGAACCGTAAGTTGAAATCTTTAATGGGTTCTCTAGCCTCAGATTTAAGATTAGATAGGTCATTGATCAATGTCGCTGTTGATCTATCATTGCTGAACTTGGTGAGGAATTGACTTTGAAAAATGTCCCAACTTGTGATGGACCTGGACGGTAACGAAAAGTACCATGACCCAGTTGTTCCTTGCATTGTGTAAGGAAAAGGTCGGACGACAGCATCTTCATTGGTAACTTCGTTGAGATTAACAGAAAGCATGAAATTATTGATATGCTCTTCAGCTAGCATGCATGTTTCTGGATTGAATTTAGGTAGCCACTTCTCAGGATGGGCCGGTATTGGGCTCAGAGGTGGAGGCATTAAAACCGCCCCAGGATTGTTCCATGGAGACTGGGCCATCGTTGAGCCGCTAGTTAATGAGAGTGCAGAAGACGGTCCCTGATGCTGAGAAGATGAAGGTATTATGATCGTTGATGATTGAAGAGGAAGTGTGGAAGATGGATGAGTGATTTGGGATGAGGATGTGGGTGGTTGACTTCGCGGTGAGGGTGTTGAAATGGATGAAGTGGATGAAAGAGTCTCACGGTCAGACTCTGGTGGTGCTTTCCTTGCTCTTTTCCTAGTAGGGAGAGGGAGTTCACTTGGTTGAATACGAAATTTTTCACTCTTCAATCTGGTCAGAGGGTGAGCAGGATTGTACTGCGAAGTCACGCTGCTGTTAGATTTATCAGACCTATGGGAAAAAATAGAGAATCCCTGGAGTTTACGAATCAAAGTTTGAATTTCAGGGGGTTCAATAATGAGTTGGTTTGATATATTGGAGTAGGTAGCAGTGGTGGATACTCGAGCGACTTGTAACTCTGGGTTTAACCATAGTGGAGAAGTCGGGGGAGTTGGTGAGGGTCATTTACTCTTAGAATGGCATTTAGATTTTGACTTAGTTGCCATTCATAGTTCGTGCCCTCCTTCTAGCGCCAAATATGTTGAGGGCCCCGAAATCGGGTCAACAACAAGGGGGATACCCACCCGGTCGGGAACCTGGTTGGCGGCTCCTTGCCCGTTTGGTATAGTGGGTCCGATTGGGGATGATGGGACCAGCTTCCCAATCTAAAAGATGTGTGTGTGTGTGTGTAGATTTTGAAGACACTAATCTAAAGGTAATTTTAAACTAATTTAATTCTAGACTCTAAACTGACTCTATGCTACTGTAATCTAACAAAAACAACACATCTAATCTATACTAACCTGGGGTAAAATTCTTTCATTATGCGATCTAAAAAGATTTCATACAACAACTGGTAATAAAGATCATTCAACTATCATAAGAATATAAATCAATTTAAGATGAACCGTTCTGCATAAGAAGTTAGGCAAAACAGTTGTGAACAACATATCGCATAATCAGTTATTCATATGTTAAACGCAAACAAATGATTCCACCATACAAAAGTGCCAAATGGTAATCCAGACATTCATAGATTAACATATAAACAAATCAGCTGCATATCACTCTAAGAATATGAGCAGAAATTAATCAAGAGATAAAAGTACCATTTATGACTGATTTCACCCACAAACTTCAAGCAATAACGATTTATCTCTACTTACTTCTAACATCTACTAAGAGTACAGAAGTGCAACATAGTAGCAGACACTAAAATGCAAACATAAATAAATCTCGATCCATCCATTCATCAAAAACCCCCTCCGAGGGTGCAAAAGTGCATGTTCTGAGGACAAGTTTTTTGACAAATTTCCGGACCCTTCTCCAAATGCCATGAGAAGGGTTAAATACTACTAACTAACTAATCTTAATTACACAAATTTAGGGAATGGCTTCAAATGACCGCCCTTTTACTAAAGCAAATTTATTTCTAAAAATTGAATCTAATTTCTAACCGTTTCTGTATCTGCTCCTTAGTGCTGTAAGCAATGTGAGGTTCATCTGGAAAGAGTCGGCTGGTTGTCTTTTCCTTTTGCTCGGGCGATGAAAGTAGAAATAACAAAAGCTGGCACCTCTTTCTGACAACTTCAGAAGATATTTTTGAAAATCTCCCTCTGACTGGGTGTTTTTTGCTCTGTGTATACTTAGTATAACCCAGATTTCTTTCAAACTGATTGTGTTGTTGCTATTTCGGTTTCCAGCCATGTGAATGACTCAATGAGTTAGGGATTTCATTGCCTGAACAATCTTACGTATTTGAAAATTGCTTCCATTCTTTGTTCCAGGCTTTTCTGAAGCATCATCCCTTTTCAGCGTTTTTCTTTTTGCTTTACCCAATCTGAGCTTCAGGATCTTTTGCAAACATGCTACTTTTGTGCACCTTTGATTCTGAGTCTTGGATAGTCTATTTTCATCAGTGTCTGTGGAGTGATACTCTAGACTCCGCGGCTTTGCTGCATGCGGCATTCATTTGCGAAGGCATCTCCTCTCTGTTCTTCAAGTATAGCCACTTTCCCCTTTTCCTTGGATGTTTCCTGCATATAGATTTATATTAGTTGTTGCCTTATAGTTTACGCAAAGGAAAAGAGATATGAAAAGATTGACATGAAAGCTTTAAACTCTAATGAATGCATAATCATGACACTCGTAAGGACTTGACTCTTCGAAAAACGCAACATGATCATCTTTGGATACTCAGGCGTGCCATCATTAATTTCGCTTAAGGTGAGCACTCGATTTTGGGTTTACAGATCATGCCGAAGAAACTTTGCGATGAGTGGTTTTTGTGATTTGTATTGCAGCCATTAATAGTTTCATTCGTCGCAGATCGCAAATCGCAAAATCGCAGTTTGTAGGATCGTAGATCGCAAATCGCAATATCGCAATTTTCATTTGCTTGCTGTGTGCTGCTTTTGCGACGTTTGCGATATGCGACGTCGCACATCGGCCGTCGGCGATTCCTTCTCATTTTCTTTTAAGGGCGCTTTCAGAATATGCGATGCGATGGATTTCGCATCGCTTCTTTGCAGCTTATTTATGCGCATAGGAAAACTCTTCACTCTCTCTCTGCGATGCGATATAGCTTTTAGGGAGTTAAAATACAAAAATTTGAATAAAAATATTTTTGGGATTTTTGTTAAGGGTCCCCCTTTGCTTGATATTATTGCTAATACTAAAAAAAGAAGGGGGTTGTTGTTGACCACAACAGGTTGATAGTGGAAAACTGATGCCAAGCTTGGTAGTTTGCGATGGTGTCCGTGTACCCTGTGGTGACATATTTCTGGAAATGAACTCTTGCCTCCACAACATCCACGTACACTACTCGAGCTCCTCTATCCAACTCATATGATAACATGCGCATCATTGTCTTGAATGAGGTCGGACCAATTACATGCTAATGTATGGTGTCTGCATTGATCACCAAGTCTGTGCTATTGGCTTTGCACATCAACTCATCAAATTACGAGTCAAGCTCCAGTCGAACTTGTGCCTTTGTCTTTGCCTTGGTGAGTGTCCCAATATATGGGATTGTGTGTGCATGCACAACAACATCCATACTCCTGAATACCTGTGCATGGGAAGCCTGTAGTGTCACAAGGAATAAGTCGATCTTGCGGACAAGATAGACCTTCC
This sequence comes from Pinus tabuliformis, assembly GCA_031772625.1. NCBI lineage: Eukaryota > Viridiplantae > Streptophyta > Pinopsida > Pinales > Pinaceae > Pinus > Pinus tabuliformis. The sequence goes on along the minus strand of CM062814.1, from coordinate 775,902,748 downwards.
TAGAATCTAAAGAAGACCTAATGACAAGAAAACCAACCAGACACTATCTTTCTCTAAATATGATTTTATAAACAATGGCAAACAAGTGTTTTTAGGGCCTACCTTAGGTCCAACACAAGTTTGTGGATGCCCTTGCTCCTTCATCCAAATGAGCTCCTTTGTCGCGAATCTGCAAACACAAACAAGGCAAACAAATTAAATAGCACCTGAAAAGCCAATATCATAAAACATATTTAACATGAAAGTCAAGGAGTCCATGAAACAAATAACATGAGATACTTGTTGAGAAAAATGAGTTTTATTGTATTAATTCAAAAGAAGAAGAACTTTACAACCTGTGCCTTGATGTTGTACAAGATCCTCCCAGGGTCCAGCAAGAAGTCTCCTCTACTGTGACAAGTTTCACTCACTCCCCAATGAAGCCAAAAAGGTATGTGATCTCTCCTCTTAAGCTCAACTAGGAAGTCTTGATTTCACTAGCATTTACCCTCAAAAATGTTTAGCCTCTAACCTCTCCAGCAACCAGCCCAATGCGTGAATTTATAGTGCAATGGAGGGAGGTTACTAGGTCCTCCTTCAAAGGGATAAAGCCCTCCTTCAAAGGGATAGCTCCTCTCATCAAGGGATTAGCTCCTTCTCTTTTGGGATGCATGAACCACCTCAGAGTGAACAATCCACGTCAAAATTCCTTCTAGAATCCTCTAGAATTAACCCAAAGTGAGTTTTTTAAGATAAAACTTGTGCCTTTTGACTTTCATAGGGGTCTGCACCCACACCTTTAGGGACAGAGCGGGCAGGTCCGCAATTTTTGTAAACAGAAGGTGCGGGACTGCAAGTGAAAGTGAGAGAAAGTACGGAACCAGAGTTTCATTGATTTTTAATGTCTTTCTCTCATTTTCAAAGCTTGACTTGAAGAGCTGAGGTCTGAGACTTTCTTAGGAGGACAATACAAGTGATGATAGACCCATACTGACTGCAAATAATCATGGTGACGATATTTTTGTGTAACAGATTGCCCCCTAAAGTGCGAAGTCTGTAGTAGATGAGGATTTCATTTATTATTTAGGAAGAGTGAAGTACTTTATCATTTCGAGGATCATCTTGTGGAGAGCCCGGTTGGAACCTGTAAAAACATTCAATGCAAGATATATATATGATATCATATCATCGCTGAGGTAGGCATTCCCATACTCAGATCAAAACTGACTAGAAAACTAACTACTGCTCTGATACAGGAATGATCTTGTAAAACATCACAAGTATAGACTCATGTCGACACAGTATGGACGCAGCCATCTGTTTATGAATAGTCCATTATATAATGAATACAAAATTCCTCGCAGCCTGGATTGTGGAAACTAGATCCAGGGTATTCATTTCTACTTCCCGAAACAGTATGATTCTATCCATGCGAATGAATGTGTTGATGTCAAACATGGTAGAAACCACTTGATTACCAGTTAATGATGTAAACTGTTAACAAGTGTGAGAGAAACCACCAGTGATGTCAATGGCTCTCAAAGTACCCAGTATAATCCATGAGATGTGAATAAATGTGTTGATGTCGAACATGTCATGGAATCCTTTGATCGAAGGTCAATGATGCAACCTGTCATCAAAGGCGAGAAACCTGCCATTGAGGCATGCAGATCTCAAGGTATTGGCGATTTCTAGATCATCTTTCTAGATAATGAGCTGAAGTCGATAGAAAGCGATCCGTTGTAGGGAAGCCCACAACATGAAATCATAGGTCAAGTCGAAGAAATTTAGTTGCAAGGATTGACTCAGGGATGGTCAAGATGGATGACAGATATTTTGTAGATGAATGGCTTATTGGCAGTGACCTCTTGAACACATAACGACATGACAGATGGTTTGGTGACAATTGACCCAAAGTTAATACCTAAAAACCGGCTGAAGACTTTCAATGTGGTTTGATCAACTGTTAGGCAAAGGATTTCCCAACCCAGGTGAATAAAAGTGTCGTGTTCAAGAGCGGTTACAAAGTATGACAAACAGGCTCATTTTTCTCTCTTTTCCCCCACCATTTCTGGCAAGTACCTCTTTATTTTTGACAAGCTTGAGGAGGATAACATTTGCTTGATTATAAGGTCATCCTTTGGATGAGTCCAACTTAGTTTAAATTCGAACCCTAAGAAGGAGTGGTTCGTTCCCGTTTGTAATTGAACAGGTCCTTTACTGTGAAATTTTAACGAGTCCAGTATAGGAGAAACTCGACGTTTTTCAATTTTAGAGAGTCTGAAAAAACTTAAGAAAACTCCAGGGTTGACCTTTTTCGTAAATTTGTGTCTCCCAAGCCCGAAAAAGTATAAAATAATACTTGAGAGAACCGCTTGATATTTTACGACCAAGGAGTACTTTTCGTCATTAGTGCCCTTGATCCGAAAAAGTAAAAAAGCGATCAACGACACGTCGTTTTATAACCAATATCGAATTTGAAATGAAAAAAATCCAGCAATCTTTTCATGTTTTTACGGTCGGATAAGAGTTGTAAGTGGACCATCTTTTGATTCCATTTTAACGAGTTTAAAAGAAAAACTCGGCGATCTTTTCATGTTTTAGGAGTCATAAAAGAGCTTAAAGGTGACTCTAAATGTTTTTTCGTTGAAAATGATAGATTTCGCCTGAATAATCCGTTATCCTGAACAAAAACGCAAACATTACTCATACCTATTTGAAATGGATAAAAATGTCACAAAAATACCTTTCCAAAGTGAAACATAAACAAATTTGCAGTTTATTTACTCAAAAAACTTATAAAAAGGGCCTTTGTCAATTCATTTTTACCGTTTGAGTTTTGGGTGAGAAAATAGTGCTTTTGTTCAGAAAACTTCCCGTGAAGATTGCGGAAAATCCAACCATTGGAATCGAACGTCGTCTTCTCCAGGTAATCCACATCATCATACTCTTCATTTTTTACCGTTTAAATTTTTGTTTTAGTCATTCATTTCATTTTTTGGGAGGGTTTTTAGGCTTAAAACCCGTGCGCGGGGGCTCGCAGGTTTACCACTGCTGGCTTACGGACCTCGAATTTTTCTCCATTGGGAAAAAGCCGGGGGTCCACACCTTCCATGTAGACAAGGTGCGGTCCCACGCACTGTGTCTAACCCGGAGGGTGCAGTCCCCGTCGCAAGGGTTTTTAACCCAAAAATTCTCAAAAATGGACCAGACAAAATAATTTCTAGAATTTTAACTTATCTTTATACTTGATGTAGAGAGTACATCATGCTAGATTGGCGTGAACGAGAGCATGAGGACGTGGATGCTGCCGCATGGAATCATCAGCCTTCACTTGATGCTTTGAGGGCATGCGGCTTGTACAAATTCTGGGCCATTCCTGGCATGAGGGCTCAGGTGGATTTCTTACAGTGGTTGGTTGACAGATGGAGCATACAGGACCAGTGCTTCTTCATTGGTGGCCACCAGCTCGAAATCGAGCCGGCGGACATATATTTCTTGACTAGTTTGCCTAAGAGAGGCGAAGACTTGACTCTGTTTGGGGCTAGGCCAGGTGGCCAGTCTGTCGATAGCCTCCGGCTAGAGTACTGCAACAGCCAGGCTAGAGACAAAGGGATAGACATAAAGACCATATCCCATCCTAAACTCATGGTGATTGCGTTTACTTTCACCAGACTTTGCGGGGCTATCGCATTACATATTGCCACCGCATCCCAGATGCGTATGGCAGTTGATTGCTTTCGAGGCACCATCTTCAACTGGTGCGATGCCGTGTTGGCCAATCTGAAAGGCCAACTGACTAGGGCCAAAAACAGACAACTAAAGACCTTTAGTTATGGGGCTTTGGTTGTGAGTTTTGGCTTGGAGAGGGTTCCCATGTTGATCCCGCAGCACCTTACTGTTGGAGTTGGGCTTCCTCGAGAGCCCAAACTGATGCGATGGGTCGCAGTTATGGCCCGTCACCCAGACGAGAGGACAGAGGTTGCTCGATTCAAACCTGAGTATTTCCAATGGTTGGAAAACCAGGGCTTTTCTATTCAGGACTTCCCTTATGCTGGGGTAGATTTTCGTGGTGACCCAGACATGGTTCTTCCACCAAGAGAGCAGTGGGATGACTCAGGTAAAATCATTTTCAACATTTTTCCTATTTTAATTTTTTTTATTTTTCCATCGTCTCAAAACTGATAGCAAAAGTTTCAAATGCAGATGTGGGTCCACAGTGACCAGCCGCTCTCCGGCCTTACGAGAGGAAACAAGCAGTTGCAGCCACCCCAGCCACACAGGACGAATCAGCAAAGGTTTTGGCCGAGTTGGAGAGTCATCTCGAGCGCTTGACAGGAGATATTCCGGAGACCACTATAGATGACATTCCTCGTCGACTTCAGCGCTATGTGATCGGGGTCCCAGGACCTTTTAGGAGGTTCCTTTGCAAGGTGGCCTGTGCAGTGGTTTCTTATCAATATCATCACCAGTGATTGGATGATCGCCTATTGTGGGCACATATGACATTTTCGTTTTTTGTACTTATCATTTTTTGCCAATCATAAGGTGTTTTTCAACCTATGATTGAGGACGATGTATTTTTTGACACACTCCTATATATATATCACTATTACTGGCTTATCTTGTAAATCATGTTATGGAATGGTTTTAAATTTACATGTATGATTATTGCAAATGTCTATTTAACATTCGAGAAGCAATTGCATCTGCTAATGTATTTAAAGATCTTGGAATATGCTGATATTCAATATAATCAAATTCACGTTCCAAGAGACGCACTCTCAAAAAATAATCTTAATAACACTGGATTTCTAATGGCATACACTCTATTAAGCTATAATATAACGAGTTTAGAATCTAACCTCACTATCAAACTCCGAATCCCAAATGAAATAGATTCAGATAATAACTCAATCACTGCACTATACTTGGAAATGTTGTTCGTTGTTTGACCGAGGCTTACCCCATGCATAGATACTAACTCGTTAGAGGATGAATAGATAACCCAAGCTGTGGAAGAAATGTTCTGTGTATTACGACAAGCACCATCAGCGAAACCAATGTATGTTTGGAGAGGCATCGACATCTGCAATATCAAGAGTAAAACCAAGATAAGCAGGAATAATGACGAAAAAACACTTTCTAAGCTAATCACACTGTTTAAACTAAAACACACCAGCTAGAAAGAAAAACTATCCTAACTAAAAATCTCCATACCCATTCTTTAAGCATAATACCTCTTCAAGTAAAGACCATTCCTGGGTTTACCCAAAGAGTCCCCATCAAAGTCTACCAATTCATAGGCCCCTTTTGCTAGCTTTTGCTTGGCAACATAGGGACCATGCCACATAGGAACGAATTTTCCAGCGCCTAATTTATCATTAGCTTGATCGTAAACTAAGGCTAGATCTCCTTCCGAAAAATTTCGAGGGGTCACATTTCGATCATACTGAGCTTTCATGCGTTTTGCATGAGTCTCGATTGCCAATGCAGCATCACGTCGATTCTCATCTAATTGAGCCAAGTATAACAAACACTTTTCCTCTTTGGAAGTGGTTGGAAGTAACTCGATGGCCATTTGCAGTGACAGGATTTCGCATTCAATGGGTAACACAGCTTCCAAACCATAGACTAGTTGGAAAGGAGTGAACCCTGTTGATGTTTTTACTGAAGTTGGGTACGCCCAAAGCACTGAAAATAGCATGTTATGCCAATTCAACCGATGAATCCCAATGATTCGTTGGATCATGATAACTAAAACTTTGTTGATGGATTCAACCAGACCATTAGCTTGTGGATAATAAGGGGTTGAACTATCGTGATGCAAACCAAGCTGGCCTGTAAGTTCGGTCATCATAACGTTTCGAAAATGACGCCCATGATCAGTGATTATCACTTGTGGGACAACAAACCTAGCAATTATATGATTGAACATGAAAATTAAAGTTGTCTTGCCATCTGCCTCAAATGTAGGCATCGCCTTGACCCACTTGTTAAAATAATCTACCGCAAGGATGATATACGCATGCCCCCCGCCCGAGTGAGGGTTACATGTAATAAAATCGATACCCCATTTGGCAAAAGGACCAATGGTAATTATAGGGTGGAGAGGAGCAAGTGGAGCGCACATCTTTCGATAAAAAATTATGCAGTTGTGGCATTTTCAGACCGCTGTAATATCTTTAAATAAAGATAGCCAGAAGTAGCCAGCGCGCAATATCTTTTGGGCTGTGGCATACCCAGACATATGACCGCCACACGCTCTAGAGTGACATTTATTTAGAACCCTTTCAGCTTCCTCGTGAGTTAAGCAATGTTGAAACACAGAGTGTGCCCCACGGCGATAAAGAGTATCTCCAATAATCCTGAATTGTTGGGACTGGAATCGAATTTTTCGACGTTTTGACCTTGAAATTTCTGGCCGAAAGGATTGGGTCTGGAGATAAACGATGATATCCCCATACCACGGATCTAAAGTGTTGATTAGAAACAAGGATTCGTTCACAATGGGCTCCTCCGCCACAGTTTCCGTGTCAACACGCGGGAAGTCACACATTAACTCTGCAAAAACTAAAGATTTCTTAGACTTGGATTTCTAAAATTCCAAGTCGAACTCCTACAGGATAACAATCCATTTAGAGTACTTGCCCCCTAGCAATTGCTTGGTCAAAATGTAGATCATAGGGTTGCAATCCGAAATTACTGTAGTTTTACGTAGTAAAATGTAGTGACGAAAACGTTGGACATCTTGAACAGCTGCCAATGCCAATTTCTCCACATGTGAGTATTTTAGCTCAGTTGGATTTAAAGTTCGACTAAGGTAATATATCACATGTTCAGTTCCGAATTCATATTCCTGAACTAAGACCATTCCAATGGTGGAATGAGAGGCGGTGAGATACAAGAAGTAGTCCTGGTTGTAGTTGGGAGGATGCAATAACGGTGCATGGGTCAACGCGTGTTTGAGTGCATCAAAAGATTTCTGAGCTATCTCGTCCCAATAGAATGGAGTATTTTGTTTCAAAAACTAGGTAAAACTCTTTGTAACCTCGGCGTAGTTAGGAATGAATCGTCGTAAAAAGTTTGCTTTCCCTTGCAAACTTTGGAGTTGGCGAAGACTCGAAGGAGGAGGTAATTTGACGATAGCTTCGACCTTCGAGGGATCAACGCGAATGCCGGCTTTCGAAACTACAAACCCCAGTAATCGACCCGTTTCTATACAGAAAACACATTTGTGTGGGTTCAACTGAATCCGATAATGCCTGCACCTCATAAAGATTGCTCGTAAATGGACGAGGTGATCAGCTCGATGTAATGAATGAGCAGGAAAGTCATCGAGATACGGTTGCACAATGTGCTTGATGTCATGAAATGCATAAGACATGTCCCTTTGAAAAGTTGCTCCGACATTCTTGAGCCCAAAAGGTAACTTGCAATAAGAAAATGTCCCCCATGGACAAATGAAATCCGTTTTTGGTTGATCGGCAGGTAGAATATTGATTTTATTGTATCCGGAAAAACCATCCATGAAGGATAATATTTCGCTGCGAGCACAATCATCAATGATTTGATCGATATAGGTAGTAGGGTAATTGTCCTCTGGATAGGCTCGATTAATGTCCCTATAATCAATACATATTCTTATTGTTCCCTACTTTTTGTTAACCAGAACAATATTCGATACCCAATCCGTTAACGGGATCGGATAAATGAAACCTACTTTAAGTAATTTTTCAACTTCTGCTTTAATTACAACATCTTTTCTTGGGTGAATTTGATGCAAACGTTGCTGGACGGGTTTAGCATCCGGGTAAGTCTTGATCTCATGAACAACAATCGCGGGATCAATTCCTGGCATTTCCTCATAGGACCAGGCAAACACGTCGCGGAATTCTTGAAATAGGGCTTATATATTTGAATTTCGTCATCTGTACACGAGGCACCTATATGAATGTTCTCAACAATTCCAGTCTTAACCGAAATGTCAATAGAAATAGTTTGAGAGATGTTTCCCAAATTTAACTCTGAATCAGGATGTTTCATGGGATTCTGAGGTTCCTTGACATATTCAGTTGTAAAAATTGATGAGAAATTATTTTCAAAACGATCATTCACGGGTAAAAACGAAGATCTGTGATGGAGATCTTCCCATGGTAAATCATCTACACATAAGATTTCACGAATTTGCTCATCAGAGTGAACAAGTTCAGAAAACGTGATTAAATCCGAGCTTGATGTGAAAAGTGATTCCTCACGGACCACATTCATGAAGTCAATTTTGGTTGAAGATGGGTCGGTAAACGATTGCGCGGCCTCATACACAATTTCATATGGACTCAAAGGCATGACATCACCAAATGAGTCTATCTCAGATTCAGAAGGAATGATCCAAGGATCATCATAAATAATGGTGTCTGATGTAATCATATGAATGGTTGCAAATGAAGACGATGCGTTGATCGGAGGAAAAGGAAAAGTTCCCAGTAAATCGGCATCTTTAACTAGTCCTACTCGAACATCCTTATATGGGATAGTCATTTTACCGACATGCTGAATACTCTTAGAAGAGGCTGGGACGGATGAAAAGTAAGCCAGCTGGTCTATTGTTACGATCTTTCCATTATGAGGAAACTTTATAACCCGAAAGACCGATGAAACGATCGTTGTCATAGCTTAAGACCAACTTCGACCCAAGAGAAGGTTGTAATCTAGAGGGGCATCAACCACCTCCACATCTATATTAACGGTTTTTTCTTCAACCCCTATAGGCAAATCATGTAGAATGCCAAAAGGATGAAACCCACGGCCATCAAAGGTCTTTAGAATCGTCGGGGATTGATTTAGCAAAGGAGAACCAAGCGATCTCCAACACTGTATCGACATAGTACACGTTGAGGCTCCCTCATCAATCACAGTCCAATGAATAGGCTTGTTTTTTACTATCACTGGAATCTGGAAAGCCATTTGATGAGGAAAATGCGGTGTACTATTTTCTAGATCAAAAATTATTAGGTTCGAGTCCTGAACATCAACAACTCCTATAGCTGACAAAAGTAATTTACGTTGTGCTCGACATGATTGCAGCACTTCCAAATCTGACATTGCTGAGGGTGAAACAACTAAATCCTCAACAATGTTATAGTTCTGAGCCACTCTCACATGTGGATTGAAAGCTAACTTTCGAAGTATACCCTTGACGGGCGGTTTGATTACCAAGTCTATATTAGGTTTCTCGATCTATAGTGGATCGGAACCGGGAGATGAGGTTGATGGATTAGAATGAGAAGATTCTGCTTCTTTACCATCAACAGGACTTTTACTACCATAATCTTGCGATCGAGTCGCAATCCTAACATGGGACATCATCAGTATGGGTTCTTCATTAGCACTCGAGGACAAACCTATCATCTTACTGTCTTGAGCTGGAAAAGGATCCTTCAAAACAACAGGAGTTTGGGAACCTTTGACAATCTTCGTAACCTCTGCACGATGAGGGCAGTCTTTTGTAAAATGTTCATCGTCACAAATGAGACAAGGATAATGAGGTTTGCGCTTTTCGTCATTGGATTCTGATTTTTTAGGTTTCTCCTTTGAATTTTTGTCTGTTTTATTCCTCTTCTTTCCTTTCTTCTTCCCACCGTATTTTGATTTGGCTGTAGATGACTCTACAACGTGAATATCGGCGGAAATCTCTGCAGAAGAATATCCTGTTGGGGAATCAGGCAAGGTTATGATAGGAGAAGAATTATTGGAAGACTTCTTCTTACTTTTAGTGCTAACCGTACCAATCATACCATCGGCGGCATGAGATCCCGAAGGAGATGCAGCGATTTGATTTTGCTTGGGAAGATCGGGGACTTTCTCGTGTAATGTACATGACTGAGTATAGACCAAGTCAAGGTACTGTGCTTGAGCAATTACTTGCTCCTCCGTAACAACTCCGGCTTTAGCTACATCTTCAGTGATCATTGGCAACAAAGATCTTACAAACCACTCGGCCAAGATCTGATCCGGAATAAACACCTTCACTAAACATCGTCGACGTCTCCACTCATGAATATGATCTGAAATGTAAGTGGATGTCGATTGTTTTAACGAAGTTAACAATTCCGTGCCATTGTCATATCGGACTGGCAACTGAAAATGAGTTAAAAACGAGGTAGCTAACTGACTGAAATTATAAAAAGTGCCTCGCAGTAACTCAATGTACCACTTGGCTGCGAGACCAATTAGAGTGCGCTGGAAAAGTCTAAGATGGATTGAATCATCTGAAATGGAGTTAGACGCACACCAGAGGTGGTAAGTTATCACATGGTTCGACGGGTCCTCTCCTGATTTACCTTCGAACTTAGGAATGTCACTGGGCAACTTATTCGACATTGGCGGCCAAAACGGAAGATAATTAATGGGATCGTTCGTTAGGCGTGACAAGTCAGGTAAGTCCAATGTTGCGATAAATGGTAACTGACGATTAGGGTCCCTAAAACTCTGGGTCATGAGACCAGCCCCAGGAGGAGGATATCCAGGATAACTAGGAATAGGAATTGCGTTTGGGATATTGTATCCTCCCGAAAAACCAGGATTAACCGGACCATACTGGGGTTCTTGAGGTTGTTGATAAGTGTACCCAGGGTATGGTTGATACTGATAGACTAGCTGTTGCACAGAAGGACCGAATTGGTACTGTCCCTGGTACGGTTGATAAGTAAATTGTGGTTGACTTGTGACAACCGTACTTGAACCAGGTTGTCCTACAGGCATCTGAACCGAAGTTTGAATCCTAGATCCAGACGGTGGTAAAGATGTCTGAGGAGTAGATACAGGAACAGTAGAAACCAGAGTTGTCGATACTCCAGAAGTAGGTGGGGTAGATTGAACAGATGTTATGGCAGTTGTAACAGTCGTTTGAGGCGGAGTACGAGGTGTACTAGGCCCAGACTGAGAAACTACCGAAGGTACAGAAGTTTGAATGTTAGACTGGATTGGTTGCTGGGGTGTACCAGAAACTAAGGATTGTCCAGTTTGAGATGACAATTGTACATTTGGCTGCAACATCTGTTGAGTTTGCGATGGATCCCACACTATATTCATTCTGGGGTACTGACCCATAACAGGTTGAGAATATTGAGGACCATAACCGAGTTGAGGGTAGGATTGATAATTTAAAGGTACATTTCCCATTCCTTGCACATACATTTGACCGGAGGGTAGTTGGAAACCTTGGTTCGAGTACTGACCTTGGGGTTGATACCCTTGAGGCACGTACTGATACTGTGGTTGACCTTGAGGTATAAATTGATACTGGGGTTGACCTTGGGGTACATATTGAGTCTGGGGTTGATCTTGAGGAATGTACTGTCCCGTAGGTATGTACTGTCCTTGAGGTTTCCCCCGAGATGCAAATTGGGTACCTTGAGGTTGCCCCCCAGGCGATAATTGAGGCTGCCCCCCAGGCAGTAACTGGCCACCTTGAGGTTGAGGATTGGGAACAGAGCCTGACATCACGAGAATGTCTTCTACGCTCAATGGATTAGTACCATTGCTTCCAGTTAATAACCCTTGCTTAATGGGTTGAGGAGTCGCTCTCGAAAAAGTACCAGAAAGTGACTGATACCCAGAGGGAACAGAAGGACCGCCTTACAAAAAAGATTCAGGCGATTGAGTAAACACGGATGACTGTCCTGACATATTTAATGGAGGATAATAACCTCTAGGTGTCGGGTGATAAGGAGCGCAAGGTGGTGAAAAACTTAACCCTGGGTTTTCTAAGAAATTAGTCAAAGAAAGATACCAAGTACTGCTCCTAGGTGGACTGTAAAAAATTGATTCACACTCCCTTATCTCAATAACAGGTTGATTTTCAGGGATAGGTATGCCTACTTCTTCTTCCGGAGTAGCAATTTCTTCAATAGCAATAAGTCCTGAAGGAAGATCTTGGGTGATTACTCTTTCTACCCTAGGTGAACCAGAACCACTAGAAGCTGGAGAAGCAAACCCCGATGTCGGAGTAGCAGCAAATTCACTTTCAGGCTCGGATATTTCAGGTTCCTCACCTATATCACTAGTAGATGAAAAGCTACCAGTAACTTCGGAAACAGACACTGACTGTGGATTATAATCTGCTACTAATGCTTTAAAATCAGGATGTACTATCAAAGAAGATTCTCCTTCTTCAGGTGACCCAACTCTACTGTCTGTAGGAGTTACGAGGACTTTCAAGCCTTCAAGCTGGCTCAGGACTTCCTCCGTAATTCAGCCATGGATAAAAACTCAGGAGGTTGGCCCCGAAGTCTACGGGACTTCCTTGGTAATTCAGCCACGGTTAAAAACTTTTAACTACTTCACACACAAACAAAGTAAAAATCTCAATGAAAACCACCTAAATCCTCTAAAGAACCAAACAAATTTGAATCACATGCTAAAAGAATCTAGGAGATCAAACACACACAAACAGTAACTTTCCATACTAAAAACATGTTGGTGATGAAATCCAACGTCGCAGAGTTCAATACAGAAATGGCAGTTGGAATAGTTACCCCAGCAACCTGCTTAATGAATAGACTGGCACAAGTTCCTCCACTTAACCGTCTCGAGTGAAGAGAACCCCTCAAAAAATCCAAGTGAGACTAGCCGATGTCTGCTCTAGGTATAGTGGGATCTTCCCACCACTGTCACCTTAGGAATAATCCTAAAGAATATGGCCACTAAGGTTACCAACTGAAACAAATATACCTGGGGAACAGTCTACGATCTGATACGCATGCAAGGGTAGAGTAGCAAGCTCAATCCCCTTGAAGGCTCCTTAACATAATCCAAGGATTACCAACAACTGACCCCAGGCTCCTCGACAATGGTTAATCCGAGGTTTACCGTTTTTAATACGTGAATATCTAGCATCATTCCCAATGAGGAAGGGTTTATTCCCACACTGGTTCGGACACGATCTCGTGCTTCTCCTTTAAGAGGAGCTTTCCCAGAGCATAAATGCAACAATTTGATTCTTCCCTACCACAAGATACAGCTACTTGTTTGTTTTTACTGTCTTGGAGAGTTAATTACTCTCATACTCCAAGACACTAGTGTAAGCTAAGTTGGTGTATCAGAGCCCTAGAAATAAAAATGTTACTAGATGAATTTTACTTTAAGCGTTATTTTTATTGGTTTTTGTTTAAGTCAAAAGGTGTGGAGATGAAACTCGTGGTATGAAGACTCGACTCAAAATCACTAAAAATGCACCTAAGATGATTTAAACAATCTTTTTCTCTTCGATGAACTTCTAAACTAAGAAAGAGTTTGAGAATGCAAATACTTTTGTAAACACAAATCTTTCTTAATCAAACAAATTAAAAGAAGATCTTTTGCCTTTTCCAATGCACTCAAAACGAGACGACTAGTTATTTCACAAAAATTTCCCTTTTTCGTTTCAAAGCACTCAACCACTACAAAAAACACTTTTTTCCAAAAGAGATTTTTTTATTTTTATTTTTTAAAACACTCAAAACTTTCGAAATGACTAACTTTGAGACTATAAATTATAAAAACCTATTTGAAATGAAAGCCTACTAGATGTCTTTTTTAAGGATGTTTTACGTAGCTAGATGTAAGCTAAGGACCAATTTATGCAGAATCACAAATCAGTCAAGAACAACCAATTTTGTTTTCTTTTTGAAAATGAAAATCCAAACTTTTAAACACAAGCTTTTCAAAGTTTTGTAAAGAGAAAACTCAAAGCGGATTCCTCAACAAGGGGAGATTTCATAAATGGTTAGACTCATAAGAAGGCTGGTAGACACCAAGGTGATCTGAAGTCCCTACAGCTTCTAAGCTCAGAGCCACTACACAACCAAAATGAAAAACAAACCCAACAAGCAAAACTCCTAGGAATTTCACCTAAAACCCTAACACTAATGAAATCAACCTAAGGAAAGCTTCTGACAGGTTATATGCAGGTCTGGGCAGTGGATAACAATTTCTAAACAAAAACTAAGCTAACTAACAGAGGAAATCTTAGGTTTTTCAAAATTTTGACAGGGTCCGCAGGCCCACAGTTGACACAGGTGCAGTCCCGCTCTGTGCTAAAAGCAAAGGTGCGGATAGGTATGCACTGTGTCAAAAGGCTAGGGTGTGGTCCTCTCCCAAAGCTATGAAAAACGAAAAATAACCCTGGATCTACAAACTCTACCCAATTTTACACACAACAAGCCAAAAACAGAAACAAAAACACAGTTTCTCAGGTCAAAGTAAAAACAAGGAAAACAATCAAGTTCCCCAGCGGAGTCGCCATTTTGTCACACGGAATAAGTCGATCTTGCGGACAAGATAGACCTTCCTAGAATCTAAAGAAGACCTAATGACAAGCAAACCAACCAGACACTATCTTTCTCTAAATATGCTTTTATAAACAATGGCAAACAAGTGTTTTTAGGGCCGACCTTAGGTCCAACGCAAGTTTGTGGATGCCCTCGCTCCTTCCATCCAAATGAGTTCCTTTGTTGTGAATTTGCAAACACAAACAAGGCAAACAAATTAAATAGCACCTAAAAAGCCAATATCATAAAACATATTTAACATGAAAGTCAAGGAGTCCATGAAACAAATAACATGAGATACTTGTTGAGAAAAATGAGTTTGATTGTATTAATTCAAAAGAAGAAGAACTTTACAACCTGTACCTTTACGTTGTACAAGCTCCTCCCAGGGTCCAGCAAGAAGTCTTCTCTACTTTGACAAGTTTCACTCACTCCCCAATGAAGCCAAAAAGGTATGTGATCTCTCCTCTTAAGCTCAACTAGGAAGTCTTGATTTCACCAGCATTTACCCTCAAAAATGTTCAACTTCTAACCTCTCCAGCAACCAGCCCAATGCCTGAATTTATAGTGCAATGGATGGAGGTTACTAGGTCCTCCTTCAAAGGGATAAAGCCCTCCTTCAAAGGGATAGCTCCTCTCATCAAGGAATTAGCTCCTTATCTTTTGGGATGCATGAACCACCTCAGAGCGAACAATCCATGTCAAAATTCCTTCTAGAATCCTCTAGAATTAACTCAAAGTGAGTTTTTTAAGATAAAACTTGCGCCTTTTGACTTTCACAGGGGTCCGCACCCACACCTTTAGGGATAGAGCGGGCGGGTCCGCAGTTTTTTTAAACAGAAGGTGCGGGACCGTAGGTGACAGTGAGAGAAAGTGCGGAACTAGAGTTTCATTGATTTTTAATGTCTTTCTCTCATTTTCAAAGCTTGACTTGAAGACCTAAGGTCTGAGACTTGCTTAGGAGGACAGTACAAGTGATGATAGACCCATACTGACTGCAAATAATCATGGTGACCATATTTTTGTGTAACATGTAGACTAGTGGTGAGCTATGATAGATCTTCATAGTTCTAGATCTGACTCCGAATGCGTGCCTTCAGCTCAACCACTCTAGGATTCATCATCTTGTGCAAGTGTAATGGGGCTCCCTTGTATCTCATTGTCCATGTTCGCATGTAGTCAATAATAGTATGCACGTTTGACAAGATATGTGCTCTCCTAGAATATTGATGTTCCCAAGTGTTCAGATGGACAACTTCTTTATGCACGGTGCCAAACTTGGAATACAATGCCTACATGACTGACTCAAGGGACAATACTTCATCCAATATTGCCTTCTTCAACTCTACTCAGGTAGATGCTATAATAAATTCTCCTCCTTGCTTGGCTATTTGTAAGTCCTTAGCCATTCACTCATTCTCTGCTATCAGGAAGCAAACACTCGAGCTAGTGGCTTTGGCATATGCTCTGGTAGCATCGGCTAATGTTGTTGGATGCTCGCACACGTCAGACATGATCACTTGCTCCTCAAACTGCGTAAGAGATGTGTGATCATATGGAGTTGAAACTCTGTCAAATTGCACAACTCTATGTTGGGACTCATCGAATGAGATGTTGTGCATCTCTCTCTCTGGATTATCGCCAAGGATTTCAATGTCTCCTTGGTCAATTGGGACTTTCCCTGCTTCTAGATCTAGTGACGCTCATGGGTTGTGTAGAAATTCTGACTATAGATCAACCAAATAATGCAATATAACTAAAGAAAAATACTTTAATCTACTTCTACAATCAAACTTGCGGAAGCTTAATAGATTTGAGCAAGATCAAGAGAAACACGTATAACCAAAAGAAGAATCAATGCACATGAAAAACAGAAGAATAATCTGGGGAAAGCCTCAGCTAAAAACCCTGTTATCTGTATTATCATAGAAGTGGAAATATATCAGGATTACACAAAGCTTTAGCTCTCACAGCTAGCCACCTCTCAGGTCAATCCCTCACTAATGCTCACAGACAAAGTAGACTGCTCATATGCCTTCTCCTCTGCCCTCAAAGCTCTTATTTCCTTGCACTGTTTCTCTTGGGTGATCCAGCTGTTACCAAGTGTAACACTGATCACTCACACTAATCTTACACCCTGTAAAACTGCGCAAATCTCAAGGAATGAATTCCTTCTGCATGCATGAGTTTTGTTTATAGGAAAAATCATGCAACTGATAGTACATTGTCCCTGTCTTTAATCTGAACTAGGTCTTTCTCTGAATAGACATGCATGAGTTACTGATGAGAGAATCTTCAGTTATCTGGAGTACACTAGTTGGATGCATGCATGCATTAACTAATTGAACTTACAATTATTTCCTCAAATAGTTTGGAACTAATTTAACTAGACTTAACTCAGTAAACTAATCTAACTAATTACAACTCAAATATAACTCATCCTTCTCTCCTTAATCAAGGGATAATCTCCTTAATTTAAGGGATAACAGTTGCATGACTTCTGAAATACTTCTAGCTTGAATTTCTCCAACTAATTAACTCAAGATGAATTAATTAATTATTTTTCAAGTAGCTGGTGAGACTAAATTCGAATTTTAATTCTCAATTTTAATTCAAGGACAAATTAAAATTGTAATATTCCTGTTGCCACATTTCAACACTCCCTCTCAACAAGAAAGGGATTATCTGCCACCTCGATCCTGTCTCTATGGAACCCAAATTTACACTTTGACATTGCCTTTGTCAAAATGTTAGCATCTTGCTCCTGGATTGAAATATATTGCAACAACATGATCCTCTTCGCTACACAGTCTCTGAGATAATGATATTGGATGTGGCTATGATTGGACCTATCATGAAATACTGGATTCTGAGAGAGTTTGATACAACTCTGATTATCATGATAGATCACAGTTGGATCCATCCTCTGATCAAGCAAACTAACTAGAATTTTCTGCATCCAAATGGCCTCACATGTTTCCTGACTAGCAGCCATGTATTCATCCTTTGCCGAGATGAGCGAAACCGACCTCTGTTTCCTGCTATACCA
This sequence comes from Pinus tabuliformis, assembly GCA_031772625.1. Classification (NCBI taxonomy): domain Eukaryota; kingdom Viridiplantae; phylum Streptophyta; class Pinopsida; order Pinales; family Pinaceae; genus Pinus; species Pinus tabuliformis. The sequence continues at coordinate 775,885,408 of CM062814.1, read as the reverse complement.
AGAAACTGCAACTGACCCAAGGTTGAAAATTCCTCCTGATGTGCTCTTCTGAACTGATGGACTCCCTGCCCAATCTACATCAGTCAAACCCTATAGCTTCACTCCCTCTATCTATCTATACCATAGTCCGTACTGAGATGTGCCTCTGAGGTGTCTCAATACATGCTTTGCCACCTTCCAAAACAGCTTGGTAGGCTGAACCATAGCTTGACTCAACTCCTTCACAGCATAGCACAAATTTGGTCGTGTGTTCACTAAGTACATCAATGAACCCATAAGCTGCTTTTACACAGTAGCCTCTACTACTTCTCTTGAAGTAGCATCCTCCTTCCTCTAGTTACTTGCTAGAGGAGTCTACATGGGCTTGCACTTCTCCATGTGGAATCTCCTGAGTATCTCGTTTGCATACTTGCCCTGAGACATAAACAACTCCCCATCCTTTTGCCACACTTCCATGCTAAGGAAGTAATGGATGAGACCCATGTATTTCATCTCGAATTCTCTTGCAAGGTCCTCTTTACAAGACATCATCAACTGATCATCACCTGTCAATATGAGATCACCGACATAAAGTACAATGATCAACTGCTTACCTTTCACCATGATGTGGTACAGGTTTGCATCCGCTTCACTCTTTTTGAATTCCAACCTAGTGAAGTAGTTGTCTATCTTAGTGTACTAAGCACAAGTGCTTGCTTTAGCCCATACAAAGCTCTCTTGAGTCGACACACATGCGACTCACGATTGAAGGTCTCAAAACCTTCCGGCTGCTCTATGTACACCTCTTCCTCAATCTTTCCATTGAGGAATGCAGTCTTCACATCCATCTGATGGATCTTCCAACCCATATGTGCTAATAGTGCCAACATCGATCTGATAGATGAGTACCTGGTGACAGGAGAAAAAGTCTCATCATAGTCAATCCCCTCGACCTATGAGAAACCACAGGAAACAAATCTTACCTTATGCTTCTCCACACTACCATCAATAGCTTGTTTTACCTTGTATAGCCAATGGTAACTCACAACTAACTTGTTCTTCAGTCTTGGAACCACATCCCAAGCACTATTACGAACTATGGAGTCATACTCCTCCACCATAGCATCAACCCAAATCAGCTTCTACACTGCTTCCTCAAAGGAAGATGGCTCGATCTCAACACATTCCCCAACAAGGGCCATGTATCTAGTGTACCTCTTAGGTGACCTCCTCTGTCTGCGCTGAGAGGATGGTTCTCCCACATTCTCTCTCGCATCCAACAAAAATTTTTCACCTCCGCTTGTGCACTTCCATCCATCTCTAGAAGACTCTGCTTGAGTGGATATCTCCACTCTTGGATCCTCTGCATGTGGCTACTCCGTCTCAGTCTGAGGTTCCTCCACAGCCTCTAATTGGAGCTCCCTCTCAAGGGAAACTCACATGGCTTTCTGATCATCAAACTTGAGATCTCTACGAACCACTTTCCTCCGATTGGTAGGAAAATACACTCGATAGTTGTGGGGTGTATCAGTGTACCCCATAAGTATCCCAACTTGGCTGTTGATTCAAGCTTTTTCCGTGCATCCTTTGTCACATGGAAATATACCGATGAGCCAAAGATCTTGAAGTGACCCACATCTGGTCTCTTATCGGATAAATCTTCCTCTAGTGTCTTCATCCCAAGTATGCGACGCAGGCTCCTAGTCTACAAATAGACTTCTGTGTTGCATGCCTCAGCCCACAAATGAAGTGGTAGGCCTTGGTCATGCAACATTGCCTGAGATTCCCCTAAAATCGTTATGTTCATCCTTTCGGCCACCCCATTCTGTTGTGGGTTATGAGGTGCCGTCAACTCTCATTTAACTCCTTCCATTGCATAGAAGTCCTTAAACTCTTGAGATACATATTCTCACCATTGTTGCTTCTCAAGGCCTTGATCTTCTACCTTGATTCTTTCTCGACCAAAGATTTGAACTCACAAAACTTTGAGAAGGTTTGGTCCTTCTTTTGCATGAAATAAGTCCAGTATTTACGAGAATAATCATCAATGAAAGTCACATAATACCTTTGCTTCACCATGGATGCCATCAAGAATGGTCCACAGAATTCAGTATGGACTCGCTTTAAGGTTGCTTCTACTCAGCTTTCTTGATCATGAAAGGAAGACTTGGCGTACTTTACCAAGGTACAACCTTTGCATGTGTCAACTTGCTCAAGTTTACCTTTGGGAAGTCCTATAGATATCTACTGCATTATCTTCAAGGCCCCATGTTATAGACATATTTGGGCATTGCAACCCCAATCACATATTTCCATAAAATAAGGGCTTCTAAACCCCTAAAGTGTTTTTTCATACCCTAAAAGATCAAGGTCAACTGATTACATCATTTCCCAGAAGTTCTCCCTGAAAAACTACTCAGAATTGGTCAAAACTGGACCATACAGACTGCTCCATGCTAAGGGTGTGATGCATCTCACCTTCTACACACAAAGGGTGCGATGCATACTGAAAAGCCCTTTTGTAGGGTGTGATGAGCGAGAGCAGAAAAATGGCAGAGGCAATTTTCTAGGTGGAAACCCAGAGAATCTTCTAGAAACTGCTCATATGACACTCACCTCTCTGAATTCGCCCAAGGATGAGTAAGAGATCATGAAATCTCCAAGTGGAACCAAGAACTATCAGTGAAATGACACTAATGAAAATCCCAGAAGCTGACTCACCCCCCTGCAAATATCTATATATGGATCCCTCATCCTAGAGATCCAGGGGCTGGAATTTTGTAATTTGTAAGGAAGTATTGTTGGTTTCTCTTTAAGACATTGTATTGTTTGTTGATCTAGCTTTTCATGAGCTGAAGAGGGCTTTCATGTTGGGAGGATGATGTTGGATCATACATCTTGGTTGTAATCCTCTCTTCTACTACTTCTATCAATAAATCTATTTGATTTTTCCTCCAGATACTTGTATATTTTTGAATCTTGTATTTGTGTATGCATTTGTATGGTTAATGTACATATGATTCTACATTGTTTATGGTTATAGATCTCTGTGCTTTGATGGTATTTTGTTGCTTTGACTCTACAGGTGTTCTTTGAAGTAGGACAAGTGATAAAGGAGTGGCGAAGCTCTATCAAAGGAGAGAGGAAACAAGCAAGGAGCCAAGCGAAAGACCGAGGTTGGTACTCTCTACTTCTCTCTCATCTATCTCTCATAAAGGAAAACACAAGTTACTTTGAATTGTTTGTTTCTAAGATAGTTACTCGTCTTAGTGGGACTAGTAGCTCTGAATGGACACTAGTTTTCCGAGAAACAAAATGGCGACTCCACTGGGGAGCGAATAGTTTGTTTGTTTGTTATTGTTGTCTACTTTATAAACTACAGACAGAGACTGAAGTTAAGCCAATTAGCCTTCGAACTGATTTTTCTATGCAACTACAAAGTAGATCAACACTGCTTCAGTCAATCTCCGAGTTGGCTTATGAACTGAGCATCTGACTTGCAAACATCCTAAGAGCCCTGGTGGTAGCTCAGTAACCTCATTAGATCAGCCCCTATACTTTGTGTTTACTGCCTATCATAAGCTCAGCCTAAATCCCTAAACTTAGCTGCAAACTGTGAGTGAAAACCAAGCTCAGTCTTGTCCCTGGACCATCGCACTATCTCTCATTGGTAGTATGGATGCATCGCACCTCCCGTGCGCTGCAGGTGAGATGCATCCCTATTTTCCTTAAGGACAGGTGCGATGATTGAATGAGATTGTTTTTGCCTCCAGATTTTGGCTTTTTATTCATTGTTTTCAGCTCTATTCAATAGTTTTTCTATCTATGATCAGTATATCACTGTTGAAACCTTCTTCCTTCACATTATTTAGCTTCCATTGATAAGGAATTGTGAATTATTTTTATGTATTTTTCATCATTTACAGTCCTCCTTTGCAAACGATAGCTTAATCGAACTGTCATATTTTGATTTGAAAGTGTTGCGACTGTCGTTTTCAATCAAGAAAAAGAGTGTCGTAAAGTCTTCCTCTTTTAGATAGTCAATTACACTTTTGCCATTATATTTGATTTGAATTATCAATTCTTTGAAGTGTCAAAAACAGTTTTCCATTCGAAAGAGAAAGTGTTGTCATAGTATTCCTTTCGTTTTTTGAAAATAAATTGTTAAAGTGTCACTTCAAGGAAAAGTAGTTTAGATTTATACTTAGTTTTCTTTTCGTCATTCTCACATTAAGGGAACTGAAAAAAAAATACATGCATGTGCATTTGCATTTATCCTGCATGCGGAAATTGATTTAAGAAAAGTGCATTTAGTGTGTGCTCTCTGCTCTATGTTGAAAGAATCATATTTTTCTTTCCTTAGTAGCTAGGATTTTCATTGCTAAAAGAAAATAAACGATTGTTTATCATTTTAGATTGCATATTTAGGAGTTGTATATCTACATCATGCGGTGAACCTTGAAAGGAAAACTTCTTAAGAAAGATCAACTATAAAATAAACCTCAATGAACATAAAAATGCTTTGGAACCTAACGTACAACATCTAGAAGTCTAGGCTAGAGACATATTCCAGCGTCGTAAAGCCTAGTAACTATCGTTTTCATTGTAGGTTGGGTGATTCCTCCTCTTTGATAAGACAAGTGCTAGTATAGACTTGTGCTCCCATGTATCATCGACTGTATATTGGGAGACCATAATAGGCTGATATCCTTTATCCTTAGGAAGCTGTGTCTGCCGCCCTATCGATCGCAATGCATTGAGCACAATATTTGGGAAGATTGACTTCCATACATAAAGTCCTCGGTAAATTTACCATTGAGGTGTATATTGAAGTTTTGCGATTGGTTTGGTAATCCCTCTGTCTATATTTCTAGAGTAGTCACTTTCATTCCTTTTCAGACTCCTTAAAAGAAAAGGTCCATCTGAGCACTTGTCACTTCAAGCTCATTAAAAATCGAAGGCGACTAGAGTCATCTTTAGATTTTTCTCAACTCTTAAAAATGGAAAAATAAAGTTGTGTCAAAGCGTCATAAAATTTATTTTATTCAGAATAACATCATTGTTCCCTTGTTGGTCTTAGATTGAGAAAATGGAGTCCAGTAATCAAGGATTTCCCCTTGGGGGGAATCCTAGTCCTTTCTCCTCTTGGGGAGATATTGGTGCTCCACACATGGCTACATTGTCCCTTCCAGGACTCACAATTGGCCTGCCAGTATGGCTATTCTCGACCTCTGTCATTCAAAACACCGTAATCCCTCAGTAATCAAATCAGCAACCAAATGATATTGAAGTTGCTCCCCCACCTTCCACTTTTTTTGTTTCTCCCTCTCCTTCTTCTTCTTCGCTTGGTGAAACTAGTAACACTAAAAACCAAGTAACTGAGAAGAAGAAGAAAGGGAAGGAGAAGAAGAAGAAGAAGAAGAAGCCCAATGGCAAAAGGGGGTAACCATGCATCATCTGGAAAAAAATCCACACACTGCACCATCCAAATCCAAATCTCTGTGTGTCATTTCCAAAGGAGACCACTATCATCAAGATTGTCCCTGCATCCCGCAGATCTTGAGAGACTAGTCTCCCCGCTTGCACAATTCGGTGTCTTCAACCTCTGTCGATCATGTTGAGAGTACACCGTCAACTAGTGAAAATGAAGTCAATGGGAAAAAAGGAAGATCTAAGTTTCCTTGTATGTTGTGTGAAGGCGACCATGCCCTCCATCGTTGCCCTTTCCTGGACGAATATAAAAGAGCCTTGAATAACCGTCCTGCTTCACTGCAATGACTTCCTCCTGGATACAAGAAACTCTTGCCAAGTCCATCACTAGTTGAAAATCCAACTGACACACCTCTGTTGTTGGTCGAAACACATATCATTGAAGATAAACCCTCTGAGTCCACACTAGACCAAAGTCAATAGGTCGAGACGGCAGTCAACCCAGTTTTGTCTTCAGAAGGTCCACCTTCAGATGATATAGTCCCCAAAGAGAATGAGAACGACACTGTTCAAATTCTTTTTGTTAATAGAGAATCTGATGAACATGGGGGCAATCTGCTCGTTCCTCTACCATAGGAAGGAAGTTCCTCACTTCAAGAGATTCATCCGGCCATTTATTCGGTCCCTCCTCCAAGCAATCTAGTCATTTCCTTTGATTGGAATCTACTAGTGAGACCTCACCTACCATCTAATGTACCATTCTGAATCATAGTACAAGCTTACAGAATGATCATGGCTGGTACTATCATAGATGAAGGGGCTTCTGTGAGTATCCTTTCCTCAACTACTTGGAAAGCACTTGGTTCACCATTGCTTCTGCCTGAGATTCAAAATCTGTCAGGCTTCAATAAAGGAACCAGTCGACCGTTAAGGATCCTTCCAAATTTTCCTATAACTTTGAGAAGGAAAACCATTCATCTAAACGTGATGGTAGTCCAAGGGCCTCTAGATTACAATCTACTCCTTGGGCGTGACTACATTTACAGCATGGGAGCTATTGTTTCCTCACTCTTTTGGGTGATGTGTTTCCCGTATGAAGGCAGAATGGTCCAACTTGTTGACCAGCTTTTGTTCCCCGGTTCAAACACGGCTACTATTCAAATGCCATACCTAAATGGTCTTTTTACACAAGGAATGTCTTATCAACCTCCAATATGTTCACTTGATGATCGCAAGTGATTCGGTGGATGGGACTAAACCCAGGGGACATGCGCCCTAGTCTGCTTCTGCAGGAAAACCCCAGATATAAGGTAGGTTTCCTCGTAGGATATATGACCAATCTGACACACCCATCTGTTTAGGAAAATGGGATCAGTCTAGAAAAAGATTTCCTCGTCGAAGGTTATGTGATTGGCAGTGGATCCACACCTTTCACCTTTGTCTATTTCGATGGATAGAGCCAAGGAAGTGTTTTGTCTGCAATGTGGACGAAACAACCTTGCTTTAATGCAAGAACTTCCATATGGTAACCTGGAAACTCTACTTCTCTTTATACTTGGGGGCATGCAAACCTTTTTTACACAAGTGAAAAGTGACCAGCGTAACTCTAACCCCATAGTTTTACTAACTTCAACTGCTTAAGTTAGGTGATTGGTCTGATCCACCATTCACCTTTGTCGGGACCGGCGATGACGACAAAGCAAAGGAAATGTTTCTCAGCGAGAAACTATCCTACCTAACCTCAGTAGTTCTTTAACCCTTAGGACAATATTTGGTCATTCCTAGCTTGCATACAAAAGGCTCTAGAGCAAAATTTCGCATTTGGAAAGCTCCCTAAAAAATGAACCTATTGATGAGAGACGTCCTTATTAGACGACTAGCACAAGCACGTTTCCGCGAAGTTCAAGCTCGTTAAAAAATAAACCTAGCAATGAGCATATGTTCCACTAGTGTTCAAGCTCATTAAAAAATGAACCCACCTTCAGTAAATAACCTTTGTGATCTCATTGTTATCAGCTTTTGAGCCTTGGTCATGTTCTTACCATCACCTCCACTTTTTAGCCAATCATACGCCTCCACTTAATTGTTTACTCTTTTGAGGAATGGTTGCAATTAGTGATTCTATTAGCCACCTTCTTTACACTGTCATCATTGAAAAGTTCCAAACCTTACCTGGAACCAGTTCCTATCCGAAACATCACTCGTTCCTAAAAAACAAGTCTCCTTTAAGCTCTTTTTAGACTCATAAAATATGAAAAGATTGTCGCGAAATTGGCCTCTCCAGCTCATTAAAGTGATTGGAAGTGCCATCCCTCCTCTATATTTTAATATTTTTGGACCTGAGGGATCATTACACAAAAATATCGAGTTCTTGTCTTTTTCAGCTCGCTAAAGTGATCGAAAAAGTCATCCCTATTGTATTATTTAATACTTTTTCAGACTTAAGGGATTATACTACGAAAAAGGACTAATGGAGCTTCCTTTCTATCTCTTTTCAGACTCTCTAAAACTGAAAAGGACTGAGTTATCTTGGTCGTTAAACTTGTTAAAACAATAGCGACAAACTTGTCCATACAGACAAGAGCGAGTTTCATTGTCGCTAGGCTCGCTACAACATAGCGACAGGTTTTCCTGAAGGGAAAATTATAGAACAAGCATATGTTATCCTCCTCAAGCTTGACAAAAATAAAGAGGTACTAGTCAGCAATGACTAGGGAAAAGGGAAGAAAACTTGAAGAACTTCATTGGTAGCAGGTTGCTCTTTAACATGACACTTTCACTCCATCACCATGATTGAGTCAGGTTGGGTTATTCCATTCACTGGTCATATCACCATTGGTCCTCCGTACCATCCATTTTGGGGTTAACGCTACCAATCCATTCCAGTGTCGCCGATATGTTCAAGAGAAGTCACTCAGAGAATTCACCAACCCAGCTAATGCCTCATCTATTGCAATACCTTCACGCTCCATTTTTTCATGACCACCACCCTGAACCTTGTATCATCAGATCGTTTTCACCTCCACAAAATCATTTGCTCCATTCCATGTCGTAGATGTGGGATTAATTAAGGCCCTCCTACGACAGGTCACTTCTTGTCGACATCAGCTCATTAGCCAAGAAGTTGACTTAGGAACAACCCTTTCAATACTTTGAAGCTTTCATGCCTCAATGGCAAGTTTCTCACTTCCTGCGACATGTTTACATCAATGGACTTTGATCGAAAGAATTTCCGTTGTGTTCGACATCGACTCATGTATTCACACCATGTGAATTGTACTGCAGTACCTTAAGGGTCATTATCATTATTGGTGATTCCTCTCGCACCTGTTAACAACTTACATCGTTGGCTGGTAATCATGTGATATCTTTCCATGTTTGACATCAGAACATCTTTTCACATGGATCGACTTGTACTTCGGGTGAAGATTGAACGAGTTTGAAGACCCTGGATCTAGTTTCATCCATCTGGGCTGCGATATATTTAGAAAAATAAAGACATCAAATGTACACCATAGCTGCACAGATAATCATCCAAGCTAAAGGATGATGGCTCTACCAGAATCATCAGTCTGCCACATAGACAATTGTCTATCCTATGTACATAAAAATGAATTTATAAAGCTCAGCATGGCAATGCCCGCCTCAGCTAGATCATGAAAATATTATGAAGATAATGTATTGTATTGTATGTTATTACAGGTCAACTTCCAGTTCGGAAAACCTCAGATCCTCATGATAAAGCATTTCACCCAACATCAGAAGATTTATGACCTCATGCATTAGGGGGCAACTGTTGTAGAAATATTTGGGCACTGCAACCCAATCAAATATTTCCATAAACCAAGGGCTTCTAAACCCCTAAAAGTGTTGTTTCATACCCTAAAGGATCAAGGTCAACTGATTACATCATTTCCTAGAAGTTCTCCCTGAAAAACTACTCAGAACTGCTCAAAATTGGACCATACAGACTACTCAATGTTAAGGGTGCGATGCATACTAAAAATCCCTTCTGTAGGGTGTGATGAGTGAGAGCAGACAAATGGCAGGGGCAGTTTTCTAGGTGGAAACCTAGAGAATCTTCTAGAAACTACTCATATGACACTTGCCTCTCTGAATTCGCCCGGGAATGAGTAAGAGATCATGAAATTTCCAAGTGGAACCAAGAACTATCAGTGAAATTGGTGGGACCCAGTATTGTAGCAATAATGCTACAACTCCTGGAACTCCCTTCTTTAATTTTATCAACCCGGTAGTTCGTAACAAACTTGGAAGCGACGGTGCTGTATGCACAAGTACTAGCTCTTGCCGCAGCTGTCACTTGGTCAGCTGGCACAAGTCCGCTAGGAGCTTAAGCCAACTTCTATGAGCTCTTAGAAGAAGCTTTTTAATTGATGGATGAAAGCTAACTCGAAGGAAGCTAATCTAATTGCGAAAAGAAAATGAAAGCCAAAAAGGAACGCAAACCCTAGCAAACCCTAATTCTACCAGCTAGTCCTACTGACGCAAAGGAGAGCATGCAAACTACTGAAAGAGATGCCATTGCTTCTAGGAAGGTAAAATGCATGTGTCTAAGTTATCACTATCTGAAGAAAACATCTTTTTGTATTTTTGATTAAGTTATTAGAATTATAATGCATGTGCTTTTAACTAGCTTTTCACTGTGCAGAGGTGGATCAAGGAGGAGAAGCGCTGGGAAAGGTTGGGAAGGTTCAGAGAGGGTCTAAAGGGTCCCTAACACCCTTCCAGAGAGTCTCAAAAAGTTTGGCTGCCAAGAAACCGTGTTTATGAGCTTCTACAGGAAGTCTGCAGGGGTTCTATAGGATGTTCAAAGATTTCTACAAGATGTTCTGAAAAGAGGATTTTGGAGAATGGATGGAGGGAAAAAGGTGGAGGAACGAGTATGGAGGTGAAATAGGGGTGTAGGGGAGTTCAAGACTTGGAGTTTGGAGTTGAGGAGAAGGTGTAGATGGTGAGATTTGTTCAAGGAGGGATGAAACGATGTTGTACAAGAAGAAGAGAATCATGGCAAAGTAAGCGAATGAGGTAAATGTAAGGTAAGGGTTCTGAGTGAAGGATGAAATAGGTAGGTTGGATGGAGTATGTGCAGGTACGGAAGGGTAATAGGTACTCTGCAAGTGGTTTTTCAAACTGAACAAACAAAGACATGCAAGAAAACAAAGATCTAGTTATGCTACCCTAATATGATCTAGCTAACAGTAACAAGAATGGACAGCAGCTTTATTTTCAAGGAAACCATGTATATTAACTATGAAATGAAGCATTCAAAGATCTGAACATGTAACCAACTTCTGCAAATGAAAACCAAACACTAATGATTGCATGGCAAAGCAAAGTCAGTGTTTTTGTGGGCAGCAAAGTCATCCTAGTCACAGCTCCTGATCCCACTGAGGGAGAGGTGAAACCACAGATGTTTGTTGGCCCTTTTCTTGAAGCTTTTTCTGTTAACAACCTATCAACTAAATCTGAGCATGAAAAGCTATTTTACTCATCAAAAAAACAAACTAAATAACAAAACAAAATAGCAGATTTTATTCTCAGAATGCAGCAAAGACACATAAAGGTAAACAAAGGAGGTACTGGGCGCTTGAGATGGGCCCAACCCCAAGAGCTACAGCCTCCTAAGAGAGATTTAGAGCTGGTGCAAAGCTGGATTCATCTTTATTGATCAAGAAATGAAGAGTTACATCAAAACTGTCCACAAGGAGAACTTGAAAATGAGCTGACAACAAAACTAATCTATTGCCTAAAAATCGAACTACAAAATGACTACAACAAGACTATGAAATGACTAACTACCAGCTACAAAATGACTAACCACTAGCTACCCAAAATGACTAACTGGCTAACTAGCTAACATCCACTGGCTAACCAAAATGAGGCCCTAAGCCTTCTTATTTATACAAATTGAGGACCCAACAGTCCTCCTAAACTTTAGGGACTCGGCTGCCCAAAACTTGGAGTTAACAGCAGTCCTACTTGACTTGCTTGGCTGCCCTTGTGCTGATTGATTCGGTGGCCCTTGAACTCCGAGCTGATGGTGGATAATTCGAGGTAAGGGCCCATAAATGAAGGGGACACCTTCCTACAAATCCTCTCCCTTGTCTTCCCACGAATTTGGCTGCCAAGTGCTCATTAGGACCTTCAATTTTGTCTCCAAATTGACCAAAAAGGCTACACAAAGCACCCATTAGACTTGTTGGCATAATGACTAACCAAATTCACTCTATTAACATAAATATAATCAAAAACATGCAATAGACTAATGAGAATGGTGGATTAAGTCAAATTAGGAGGTTGAATGAGCCCAAATAATTGTCCATTTTTGGGGCTCATCACCACCCCCCTACTGAAAGTGTTGCTCATCCTCTGAGCAACCAATATCTCTCCTCATCTTTGATGGCCCTGGTGGCTTCTTTGGCTAACATCTCGGTCGATTCCTCCTTTGGCTTCCCTCTTTTCAAACTTCCTGTAGAAACAGTTCGCTGGCTTCCTGTAGAAATAGTCTGCTAACTTCCTGTAGAACCAATTTTCTCTGACTTTGCTTGCTTGGCTGGGGGTGCCTTCTCCTTGAACTGTGCTGCTGCCTGAAAGCTGACGAATCCAACACAAATGGCAAGTCTAATGTATTATAAAAGCACACAAGTACAATGAACTGCCCAAGAATAGATATTGCATGCCAAAGCTGGATGGGAAAAAGTGTTTCCAGGCCTTTAACTGAATCAAATGGCATTCTTAACCTTGGATTTGAACTTTGCTAAGAATTGATAACAGAAGCAGAACAGAACATAAGATAGATCAAGGGCAGAGAAAATATGACTTGCTCACATATCACTGCTATGAATCAGCATTTCCCTTCAATCTGAAATTGCTTCAAAACAGGCCAAAAATGAGAATTCCCAAGTTTTGTTTCAAGCTGCTGTATAACCAGGAGTAGAGCAAAACTTCATACCGAATCACACTTTTAAGAATTCTTTCACATGGAATAGTCTGGCTATTGCAAAAGACCTTGTGAACCCCTTGGAAAGTATTGAAATAAACAAATCTAACTAGAACAACACCAGAACTTTCCAGTTTGTTTCATGGTAGATTCACTTCATGCAAAATCACTGTTTTTCCATTAGTTAACTTTAATTCAAATTTCTGTTCCTAACATGACAATACTTTCCGACTGCGGCAGCTTTCTCTTCTTCATTTGAAGATGTTGAAATAAGTTTTGCTAAACATTTCATATATTTTTCTCCAAGATGTTCTGCTAATTTTCTTTTGTCTCCATCTTGAGACAAGATAAACAACAGTTTCACAGCATAAGCTCGCATTTCAGAGTATGTAGCTTCAAAAAAAGGGAAGCAATACTTGAATTGCTCCTCCCTCTCTTAATTTGTCCTTGCCTCAACAGCCGCTGGTACACAGCAAATGGCATGGAATGCTCGAACAATGCTTCCATGTATTGAAGGTGGTGTCAAATTTATTAAAGATAATAGCTGGTATATGATCTCATCAGATTCCAATAATGCAGCTGTTGTGTCATTTGTTCTTTGGGGCAATGCTGTAGACATAGCAAGGTTTGCATAGGTATTAGCAGCTTTTTCTCTCAAAGCCAATACAGTTGACAGTGGTGTGCATAGAAGGTCCAAGATGGGTCGGACCACCCCATCTTTGATCATTTGTAAAGCATTCTCAGGTAAACTTGAAAGATTCTGAAGTGCCCCAATGGCTGCTAATTTTGACTTCAAATTAGCATTTGAAATCATTTCAAGAAGTGGAAATACAACTCCCTCTTTGAGCAATGCAGCGTTGTTTTGATCTGTTAAACCTATCTCTGACAACTTACTTGCCATAACAATTTTCATTGTGTCAGACCCTTCTCTCAGGTTCTGTATCAAAGGCTTGAAATAGTTCGCCTGTGCCATTTGCACTACATTATGCTCACTGTATGGGAGATTCTCCAGAACTTCGTTTGCATCCTTAGCAGCTTTAGGATTGTCACTATTTGACATTGTTACAAGGAGGATACAACCTTGTACCTTGCCAATCTGTTCACACACAGCCATATCCTTTGAAAGCTCTAAAAGCAATTCCATGGCTTTCATACCCTCTGCAATATCACGTGCAAGTGAATGAACAATAAAATCAATAGCATGATCCACCTCAGCTATTTTCACCTTTCTTCAAGCTCCAAACTTGATGAAGAAAAACTCAGGCTTCTCTGCTCTAGAAGACTCTGCTGTATTTTCCTGTAAAACGTCTTCCTGTAGAATGCTAGCCGGATGCCATAGGATGTCTCTGCGCCTCTGCACGATCTTGGTATGCGGAAGAATTTTGAACATGCCAAAAAAAATCAGCGAAGGATGATAGGTTAATCTGATTGTGGAAGCAGAGGATGTATACTTCAGTTTAACATGATGCAAGTGCAAGTTGACTAACAGTTTATGAATTTCAGCTGAGCGCTCATTAATTTCTGCGTGATTGTTTTGGAGTGAGGTGGCAAAGACGTGTGCTGGCCCATGCAACTGTTGTGCTATCATGAACTGCAGTTGTTAACTGTGTGTTCTCTGCCTGTAATCTCATCCATCAGTTGCACTGGAGTTTAGACTACCCACACTATCCGTGTTTTTTAAATTTCACGTGCATGACTGACCCATGCATGCTGCGTGACTTTCTCGTGAGTGCTAGAGAACTGGGTGTCTTGCTACATTCATGGCTTAATTTCACCATTCCATTCGTTCATGCAATGCTTAGACTAGATTCATGCAATAGATGAACAAGGTTTAGTCACGTACCTGAAGTCAAACGGTTGCTTGTGAAGCTTTTTGCTGCTGCATGCTCATGTTCTGCTGCTGCATGCTTGGATCCTTTGGTTGCATGAGGGCTTGGCTAATGATTTTTGATTTCTTTTCCTTGTGCAGGTGTCCTCTGACCAGATCTAAGCTGCATGCATTTGTTTCCACGTTCAAATCTGCACCTTCAAGCTGCTGCTGCTGCAATGTCACAGAACCAGAACTTGTTTTCGCCATTTCTCCCAAACGGTAAAGCGGATTGATCTGAAACTTGCTGAGCATGTTTCCATCATCATGATGCACCTCCCATAGCAAAATCGTGATCAATGGATGCACGGATTTCAAGAAAAATGGAAAATGGCTGAAGATTTCAGAGATCAATTTCTCGGAAATCGTGCATCGGAATCAGCTGAAACTGCTTGGGTAGGTTACCATCACTCATATGCATGTCCCCATGAAACAGGTTTTGAAACGGATGCACGGTTATGGAGAAAATGCAAAAATGGCTGATGGCGATGGAGGCTTATTTCTTGGAAACTGTGCACCGGAATTGGCTGAAACTGCTCAAGCATGTTGCCATCACCCTTGTACAATTCCCCATAAAACGGTTTGTCAAATGGATGCATGGTTTTCAAGTTATGGCAAAAACAAATTTTGTTCTATGGATTTTTGCCTCAAGGCTTTTTGCAAATGTTTGCATGGAAGGAAAAACTGAGCTTGGGCTGTGATGCAGGTATGGAGATGATGGAGGAGGAGTTGGAAGATTGCATGAGGACTTCTGAACCCTTGAGGAAGCTACCATGTTCGCCAAACCACTTTTTGAAATCCATGTCTAGTTTCCCACAATTTCTACAGGAAGTTCCTGTAGAAGCATAATGAGAAGCACAAGGAGGTGGAAAAAAAATGATGGATAAAGGCAAGGGATGGACACACAAGTGCTTGTAGGCCTAATCAACAGATTCCCACCATTAGATTCACTTTTGAAATTGGATTTGGCTCGTCCAAAGGTTCTACAGGATGTTTCCTGTAGAAATACAGAGCTTCCTGTAGAAGGCACAAGAAAAATTCCTTTGATCTTGATTTGAGTGCTCCTCCTGTCATGAAACGTCCTTCTTGCAACCTGCAATTAGCCAATGGAATTAGTTTTATTTTTATTTTTCTTTTTCTCTTTTGTTTTTTTTTTTTGAAAAACAACTAGGGCGCCTCATGGAGGTTTTCACCCTAATTGCCTGCCTTGGGCGCCTCCAAGGGAGGTTTTCACCCAAAGATCTTATTCCCTTTTATTTTCTCTTTTTTTTTCCAACCCATTGACCGCCTCATGGAGGTTTTCACCCTAATTGCCTGCCTTGGGCACCTCCAAGGGAGGTTTTCACCCAAAGATCTTATTCCCTTTTATTTTCTCTTTTTCTTCCAACCCATTGACCACCTCATGGAGGTTTTCAATCAATGAGCCAATCTAAGGCACCTCCGAGGAGGTTTTCACCTTAGATTTCTATTTTCCTCTTTTTTCATTTTTTTCTTTTTTCTACCCTACCCTACTTGAAAAACAGAATCGTTCTCAAGTATAAGAATACTTCCAATGGAGCCATGTGCACATCGAGATTAGAGACAAAATGATGTGGAGGCTCGAAATGCATGCTTGGATAGGTATCCAGATCTCAGAGACCAAATGATCTGACCTTGAAGGGATCAAACATAGCTGAGGAAGAGAGTACTGCTGCAACTTAGTGACTGTCTGGAACCATGTCTCAATATAGCTTTGATATCCTTGGTCCTTTTGCTGATCTGGATCATTCTTCATGTCACCTTCTATCATGACTTTCTCATCTTCCTTCTTTTGCTGATCTCGATCATTCTTCATGTCACTTTCTATCATGACTTTCTCATCTACCTCCTTTTGTTGATCTTTCTCTTGAATACATGGAAGATTTGATGGTAACCATGAGGAAACTCTCTCGATCTTTGATTCTGATCTCTTCTCTTCATCAAGTGCAGCCCATGGTTCTTTGATCTCCTCTTTGGAATCTTATTTTTCCTTTGGTCCTTCAATGTTGTCAATATAATCTCTGTTTTGCAACACTCTTCCTGAGCTTTGGTGAACATCATTGAGCTCAAAAGGAGTCATTTGCACATGTTGTGCCTCAGCTTTGTAATTGGGTTGAGCTACTCCATTGTATGGCTTTGGAAATGGTATGGGTAGTTGAGTGGAGGTGTGAAATTGAGATGGAGATGGATGGCATTGTGGTTGGGTAGGCATTTGGGGTTTCCTTGGTGGAGGAGGAGGCGATGGTTGTGGATGAGCAGATGGTGGAGGACAATGAGCAAGATGAGAGTTGTACTGGGGCCTCCACTCCTGATAAGGTGCATTCCACTGAGGCTGTGGCTGAGCATAAGAGTGAAATGAATGAGCAACTGGTTGGGCATAATATGGATCTGTGAAGGAACAAGGATAATATGACCAAGGAGGAGGTGTAGACCAGGAAGGATGACCAGGGGGACCCCAAGAAGGCATGAAAGTGGCTTGATAGGGGTCATAATAGGTCTCGGATGTCCCTTGCAGTTCCTGCTGGTAAGATCTAGGTCCATGCAGCCTCCTTTGGTTCATATAATGGAGTGGTTCAGTGGCTCCTTTGGCTCTCTGATATGCAACTTTAAGTCCAGGCAGGGAAGGGCACTGATTTGTAGGATGGTATTCTTCACAGATGAAACACACTTCTAGAGAGTACATTGGACATTCGTTCCTAGGATGCTTTCTAGTGCACCTAGGACAAAAAATGGCCAAAGCCCTCTTGGCTTCTTCTTGCTTCTTTTGGATCCGCAAGGTATCCAGTTGCATGGCAAGAAACTACCTCATATCACTCTTGAAATATTCGATCTGATTTGCAAATTCATTTTTGGATAAGGTACTGCTCCCAACATTTCTGCTTGTAGCCATTTGCTCTAGAGGAATGTTTTCTTCTTCTTCTCCCCTAGAGGTTCTTCAGATATGTCTTGATGTCCACCCAGGGGTTCTTCTTAGTCACAGCCATCGAAGAAGAGAGAAGGTTGGCTGTGTGAAGCAAAGGGGGGTGTTGTGAAAATATTTTTCTAACTTATCTCTACTCCTACCAGGCATGAAAGGAAATCCTTTTGGTTGATTTTTTCTTTCTTCTACTTCTACCTGCAAAAATGAAATAGATTGAACTATAACTAACTACCTTGCTAAAATGAAAATGCGGAATTGAAATGAAAGAAGGAAAGGACTAATCTATTTTGCTCAAACGAAATTGTAGGAATGAAATGCTAGTCTACGCTTACGGAATTGAAATGCTAATCTATGCTTGCAATAATGAAATTGCGGAATTGAAATGCTAATCTATGAAAGCGGGAAATGCTAATCTACTTTTGCATAAACGAAATTGCATAATGGAAATGAAATAAACTACTTAGCAGAAGATTGTAGTGGAAAATAGAAGAAAAGCGACAATCACCAATACTCTGATGCTTCCTTGGCAACGGCGCCAAAAAGATGGTGGGCCCCAGTATTGTAGCAATAATGCTACAACTCCTGGAACTCCCTTCTTTAATTTTATCAACCCGGTAGTTCGTAACAAACTTGGAAGCGACGGTGCTGTATGCACAAGTACTAGCTCTTGCCGCAGCTGTCACTTGGTCAGCTGGCACAAGTCCGCTAGGAGCTTAAGCCAACTTCTATGAGCTCTTAGAAGAAACTTTTTAATTGATGGATGAAAGCTAACTCGAAGGAAGCTAATCTAATTGCGAAAAGAAAATGAAAGTCAAAAAGGAACGCAAACCCTAGCAAACCCTAATTCTACCAGCTAGTCCTACTGATGCAAAGGAGAGCATGCAAACTACTGAAAGAGATGCCATTACTTCTAGGAAGGTAAAATGCATGTGTCTAAGTTATCAGTATCTGAAGAAAACATCTTTTTGTATTTTTGATTAAGTTATTAGAATTATCATGCATGTGCTTTTAACTAGCTTTTCACTGTGCAGAGGTGGATCAAGGAGGAGAAGCATTGGGAAAGGTTGGGAAGGTTCAGAGAGGGTCTAAAGGGTCCCTAACACCCTTCCAGAGAGTCTCACAAAGTTTGGCTGCCAAGAAACCGTGTTTATGAGCTTCTACAGGAAGTCTGCAGGGGTTCTACAGGATGTTCAAAGATTTCTACAGGATGTTTTGAAAAGAGGATTTTGGAGAATGGATGGAGGGAAAAAGGTGGAGGAACGAGTGTGGAGGTGAAATAGGGGTGTAGGGGAGTTCAAGACTTCGAGGTTGGAGTTGAGGAGAAGGTGTAGATGGTGAGATTTGTTCAAGGAGGGATGAAACGATGTTGTACAAGAAGATGAGAATCATGGCAAAGTAAGCAAATGAGGTAAATGTAAGGTAAGGGTTCTAAGTGAAGGATGAAACAGGTAGGTTGGATGGAGTATGTGTAGGTAAGGAAGGGTAATAGGTACTCTGCAAGTGGTTTTTCAAACTGAACAAACAAAGACATGCAAGAAAACAAAGATCTAGTTATGCTACCCTAATATGATCTAGCTAACAGTAACAAGAATGGACAACAGCTTTATTTGCAAGGAAACCATGTATATTAACTATGAAATGAAGCATTCAAAGATCTGAACATGTAACCAACTTCTGCAAATGAAAACCAAACACTAATGATTGCATGGCAAAGCAAAGTCAGTGTTTTTGTGGGCAGCAAAGTCATCCTAGTCACAGCTCCTGATCCCACTGAGGGAGAGGTGAAACCACAGATGTTTGTTGGCCCTTTTCTTGAAGCTTTTTCTGTTAACAACCTATCAACTAAATCTGAGCATGAAAAGCTATTTTACTCATAAAAAAAACAAACTAAATAACAAAACAAAATAGCAGATTTTATTCTCAGAATGCAGCAAAGACACATAAAGGTAAACAAAGGAGGTACTGGGCACTTGAGATGGGCCCAACCCCAAGAGCTACAACCTCCTAAGAGAGATTTAGAGCTGGTGCAAATCTGGATTCATCTTTATTGATCAAGAAATGAAGAGTTACATCAAAACTGTCCATAAGGAGAACTTGAAAATGAGCTGACAGCAAAACTAATCTATTGCCTAAAAATCGAACTACAAAATGACTACAACAAGACTATGAAATGACTAACTACCAGCTACAAAATGACTAACCACTAGCTACCCAAAATGACTAACTGGCTAACTAGCTAACATCCACTGGCTAACCAAAATGAGGCCCTAAGCCTTCTTATTTATACAAATTGAGGACCCAACAGTCCTCCTAAACTTTAGGGACTCGGCTGCCCAAAACTTGGAGTTAACAGCAGTCCTACTTGACTTGCTTGGCTGCCCTTGTGCTGATTGATTCGGTGGCCCTTGAACTCCGAGCTGATGGTGGAGACTTCGAGGTAAGAGCCCATAAATGAAGGGGACACCTTCCTACAAATCCTCTCCCTTGTCTTCCCACGAATTTGGCTGCCAAGTGCTCATTAGGACCTTCAATTTTGTCTCCAAATTGACCAAAAAGGCTACACAAAGCACCCATTAGACTTGTTGGCATAATGACTAACCAAATTCACTATATTAACATAAATATAATAAAAAACATGCAATAGACTAATGAGAATGGTGGATTAAGTCAAATTAGGAGGTTGAATGAGCCCAAATAATTGTCCATTTTTGGGGCTCATCAGAAATGACACTAATCAAAATCCCAGAAGCTGACTCACCCCCTTGCAAATATCTATATATGGATCCCTCATCCTAGAGATCCAGGGGCTGGAATTTTGTAATTTGTAAGGAAGTGTTGTTGGTTTCTCTTTGAGACATTGTATTGTTGGGTGATCTAGCTTTTCATGAGTTGAAGAGGGCTTTCATGCTGGGAGGATGATGCTGGATCAGACAACTGGGTTGTAATCCTCTCTTCTACTACTTCTATCAATAAAGCTATTTGAGTTTTCCTCCATATACTTGTATATTTCTTAATCTTGTATTTGTGTATGCATTTGTATGGTTAATGTACATCTAATTCTACATTGTTTATGGTTATAGATCTCTATGCTTTGATGATATTTTGCTGCTTTGACTCTACAGGTTTTCTTTGAAGCGGGACAAGTGAGAAAGGAGTGGCGAATCTCTATCAAAGGAGAGAGGAAACAAGCAAGGAGCCAAGCGAAAGACTGAGGTTGGTACTCTTTGCTTCTCTCTCATCTATATCTCATAAAAGAAAACACAAGTTACTTTGAATTGTTTGTTTCTAAGATAGATACTCGTCTTAGTGGGACTAGCAGCTCTGAATGGACACTAGTTTTCTCAAAAACACCCCATGATGCAAATGGCCCAACTGCCTGTGCCACAACTCACCAATGTCTTGGCTTTGCACCAATTCTGATTTTGAACTCAATGCTGCATAATCATCCACCTCTAGTTTATAGATATTCTTCACTCGAATCCCAATCCTCTTGTTCTAACCCATGGCTATGTATCTTAGGAATGCCTTTCCTTTACTGAAGACAACATTGTAGCCTTTTTCCTCCAACATTGCGACGAATACCAATTTCTTCTTTAGTCCAGGCACATACTTCACGTTTTTCAAGGTGAGAGGAGCTCCATGCTCCCTCTAAAAAGAAACCATGCCCACTCCTGAAACACTATACTTTCTGTCATCACCCATCTCTATGCGTATCTTGAGGTCTTTCTCCTCCAAGGTACTAAATAAACTTTTATCATCATTCATGTGGAATGAGGCTCCATTATCAAGATACCAAACACAACCCACCATCGATGACACCATGCATGCGATGAGGGTAAATTCCATTTTGAAATGAGAGGATAATGCCTCATCTTTTGATCCTTTTGTGGATCCCTTCTTGAACTTCTTCGATGGGAAATTAGTTGCATAATGTCCCATCTCATGAAAATTAAAGCATCTCACTTTAGACTTGTCAACCTTCTTCCCTCCATGAGAAGAATTCGTTTTGGAATGGGAAGCCTTCCTCTTCCCTTTCCTTGCCTTACATGTTAAGGCCAGATTTCCTTCATCATCATTCTTGGATGAAGAACCATCTCATGTACTCCTCCTGATCTCCTCCTGCATCAGATCCGACCACAGTTGTTCCCAATCTGACAATTTCTCCCTTCCATTCACAGAGTCCTAGTAGCTATTCTAGCTCTTTGGAAGGTCGAGGAGAGCAAGGCTCACCATATCATCATCGACAGTAGTTATTCCCACACTACCAAGCTCATCTCTGCAGGTGGTGAGCTTGTTCAGATATGTGGAAATAGTATCACCCTTCTCCATCTTGATTTTATAAAGCTTATCCTTGAGCACCAATTTCCTTTGGTCGCTACTATTCTGGTAGAGGTCCTTCAATGTCTTCCACATTGAGAATAGAGTATCCTTCCCATGGAGACTTGAGACAATATGGTCTTGAACTCCCTCCAGGATGATCCATCTTGCCTTTGCCACACACTTCTTCTACTCAGCCAATTCTTGTGCATTAGCTGGAGCTGGATTTGGGATTTCTTGATTAATGAAATCCTTCAAGCCATTGTCTTCTAATACAACTTCCATTCTATCTTTCCATGCTATGTAATTCAAACTGCCTTCCAAGGTATACTTGAGTCTGAAGCCATAGAACACCATTGACCAACCTGAAGTATGAGATGAATTTGATTTGCACCTACAACCCCAAACTTCAAACTTCGAATTCTCTTCTCAGTATACTGTTCATGGCTCTGATAACCTATTCTTTGATACCATGTAGAAATTTTGACTGTAGATCAACCTGATAATGAAATATAACTAAAGCAAAATACTTTAATCTACTTCTACAATCAAACTTGCAGAAGCTTAATATATTTGAGAAAGATCAAGTAAAAAACATATAACCAAAAGAAGAATCAATGCACATGAAACACACAAGAATACTCTGGGGAAAGCCTCAGCTGAAAACCCCGATATCTGTATTATCACACAAGTGGAAATATATCAGGATTACACAAAGCTTTAGCTCTCACAACTAGCCACCTCTTAGTACAATCCCTCACTGATGCTCACAGACAAAGTAGACCACTCATATGCCTTCTCCTCTGCCCTCCAAGCTCCTATTTCCTTGCGTTGCTTCTTCTAGGTAATCTAGTTGTTACCAAGTGTAGCACGGGTCACTCACATTGATCTTACACCCTGTAAAACTGTGCAAATCTCAAGGAATGAATTCCTTCTACATGCATGCATTTTGTTTATAGGAAAACTCATGCAATTGATAGTACATTGTCCCTGTCTTTAATCTCAACTAGGTCTTTCTCTGAATAGACATGCATGAGTTACTGATGAGAGAATATTTAGTTATCTAGAGTACACCTGTTGGATGAATGCATGCATTAACTCACTGAACTCACAATTAGTTCCTCAAATAGTTTGTAACTAATTTAACTGAAATTAACTGAGTAAACTAAGCTAACTAATTACAACTCAAATATAACTCATCCTTATCCCCTTAATTAAGGGATAACTATTGCATGACTTTAGAAAGACTTCTAGCTTGAATTTCTCAAACTAATTAACTCAAGATGAATTAATTATTATTTTTCAAGCAGCTGGTGAGACTAAATTCGAATTTTAATTCACAATTTTAATTCAAGGACAAATTAAAATTGGAATATTCTTGTTGCCACATTTCAACAGGTCAACCTTAGTGGTGAGGCATGAGGTCAATGTCTTGCTCTAACTCCTACTACTACATATTTGTATCTATCTACTCAAGTGCTTGTTCAATCTCTTGAGAAAAGTCCCGCTCCTACGACTGCTCACCTTGCCTACTTGGTGCCAGCTGTTCAGATGAGTCGACTACCTATACGGGTGCAATTTCATCTATTTGTACATGTTGTGCCCCATGATGTACCTATTCTTGCTGCACTTCCTTCTCCTATCGACACAGCTCCTGTTCCTTCCAGAGTTAATCCTTCAACTCATGCAACTCCTTCTCCATTCTCTATTTTTTTCTCTGCCTTTGTGCATTCCTCCTATCGCGCTATTGCCTCTTCGCCTCTATTGCCAAAACTTCTTTCTTCATAAGTCGGTCCACTTGAAACTTGCGGCTTTGTTTGTCCTCCATGCTATCGATAATCTTCCTCTTGCCTTTATCACATGCTGGTATGTTTACCTCTGCTACTAGTGCTCTCCTAGATACTGCTTCATATGCTACTTTGCTAACCATTCCATAGATATGTTGACTAGTTCATTGGGCCTCGAGAAGCTGTAACACTATCTCCTTGGGTCCTCCTCCACCCAATGACATGCCCCATGGATCCACTGAAATTGTACTCTCGTGTAGTGATCTTTTACAAAACAATGCGGGTCATATGGATTGTAGCTTCAGGCATCGAAAGGATATTTCTTGATCTCCTCTATTTCAACATGCACGTGCTTTAAATTATGTATCTCGTATAATCTGATCCGCAATGGAAGAGTGGGCCAAGGTACCTTCTTCTTCTAGTGCAACCTAGCTGACAGTCCTGCCGAGATGTGGTATGACACTTCTTGCATTATGAGCTTGTCCAAGGAAAACTTCAGCAAAACATGTGGAGGCTTATCTGTGTTGTACATCCGTATGAAGGTGTTGTACAATGAGGCATACCAATCTACTATGTCAATCAGTGCCTCCATTGCTGCATTCGACATGCAAGGTGGATCCTGCTCAAATATCATCTTTGTACATTGGGGTGGAAAAATGATCTGACAGCTGTGTGATGACTCCTCTAAATCTGCATTCGGACAACATTTTACAATAAGTGCTCATAGAGATCTCCACCAATGTCCATGCCCGCTTCAAGCCCGAGACTCCTAACGGGCACAAATTTCATCCAAGATGTAAGAGGACATGTAGATTTCTACTTGCTGACCTTTGGGTGGCTACCGAGCTCTTGTTACTTGTTCCTTCCACCAGTGAGCCAACATGTCATGTTGAAAATAGCAACAAGAAATGATAAAAATAGAATCTTTTAATTTGTCCTTGAACTAAAATTGTGAATTAAAATCGAATTTAGTCTCACTAGTTGCTTGGAAATAATTAATTAATTCATTATGGATTAATTAGTTGGAGAAATTCAAGTTAGAAGTCTTTCTGAAGTCATGCAAGAGTTATCCCTTAATTAAGGAGAAAATATTGAGTTATATTTGAGTTGTAATTAGTTAACTTAGTTTACTAATTTAAGTCCAGTTAAATTAGTTCCAAACTATTTGCAGAACTAATTGTGAGTTATCAATCAATTGATGCATGCATGCACTCAACCAGTGTAGTCTAGATAACTGAAGATTCCCTCATCAGTGTAGGTTTTAACCCCATACAGAAATTACTTGCATACGAATTCTAAAACACAACAAATAAACAATCCGAGAGCATAACACATAAAACACATATACACAGAGATTTTTCCCTGGATCCCAAAACCAGGACTACTAGCTTGATTTTTCATTATGTTCCTTTCAATGTTACAATACATATTTATACATGTCGAAGCATCCAATACCATGGACTGAAAACCATCGGGTCCAAAACCATGGACTGAAAACCACCGAGTCCAAAACCATGTGCAAAAATCATGCATAAAACCATAGGTGGGTCCTCCCAACCTAACGTAGGGTCCAAAACCAAAATTTTCCAGGGCGTTGCCTTGGACCCCATAGAGTGGGGTTACCTGCACCCCTCAAACCCCCTGTGACCCCCCACTACGTAGTTGGTGCAACGAACTGGGGGCTCCACCCCCCCCCCCCCCCCCTAACCTATTGGTTAACTACGTGGGCTAGTCGTGGAAAGAAGATAACAAAATCCAACATTCTACCACTTGTTGTTTTCTTTCCACAGGGGGCCACAAGAGAGCTTAGTCATTTATCCAGCCCTATAATTCCCATTGTTTATCTACACCAAGAGAACTTGTAAGAGCTCACAGATTTTGTCAATGAATCTGCAGTATTCTTCAAAGTGTCCACCTTTACCAGCAACACCTTTTTGACTTCTATCATATCCATAACAAAGTGATATTGAACATCAATGTGCTTTGTCTTTGAATGATATGCAGGGTTCTTTGCCAAGAAAATTGCACTTTGGCTATCACAGTATATCCTTATAGCTCCCTGTACTAACCCCATACTTGAACACAATCTCTGCAACCAAAATACTTCCTTGCTTGCATGAGTGGCTGCCATGTATTCTGCCTCTGTAGTTGATAGTGCCACTATAGATTGTTTCTTACTCATCCAACTGACTGCACCTCCAAATAGGTTAAACACATACCTACTTGTAGATCTTCTCTGATCCAGATCTCCAGCCTAGTCTGCATCAACAAAGCCATGAATATCCAACACTCTGTCCACTCCTAGTCTTCCTTGGTAGCACAAACCATAATCACTAGTGCCACGCAAATACCTAAAAGCCCAATTCACTACTGTCTAATGCTCCTTTCCTAGTTTTGACATAAACCTGCTCAATACTCCCACTGCATGTGCGATGTCTGGTCTAGTACAGACCATCACATACATCAGACTACCAACTGCACTTGCATATGGAACACGGGACATATCCTCTTCCTCTTCTTGTGTCTTGGGACACTATTCAGCAGATAATTTTACCCCTACAGGAATAGGAACCTTCACTGGTTTACTATCCTGCATATTAAACCTCTACAATATTGTCTCGACATATTTCCTCTAGTTTAACCAGAGCTTCCTCTTCGCCCAATCTCTTTTAATTTCCATGCCCAAAATATAGTTTGTAGCGCCAAGATATTTCGTGTCGAATTTGGAGGAGAATTGGGTCTTCAAATCCTAGATAGTTTCTTTGTCATTTCCAACCAACAACATATCAGCCACATACAAGACAGATAAATAACATGGTTACCAATTAATTTAAAATACACACAGTGATCTACTTTGCTTCTAGTAAAGCCAAGTCCCCATATAAATGTATCAAATTTCTGATACCACATCCTTGGTGACTGTTTTAACCCATATAGAGACTTCTTTAACTTGCATACCAATTCTTTCTTAACCTTCACCACAAAGCCCTCAGGTTGCTTCATGTAGATCTCCTCTTCTAGATCCCCGTGAAGAAAGGTTGTCTTCACATCCATCTGTTCTACCTAAAAATCAAGAGCAACAAAAACAGATAAAAGTAATCTAATAGAAGCTACCTTGGCAACAGGAGAAAAAATATCACCAAAATCAATTCCCGGCAACTGGGAATAACCTTTTGCTACCAACAGAGCTTTGTATTTCTCCACCTTTCCTTCTGCATTTGTCTTCTTCTTGAACACCCATTTGCTTGCAATATGTTTCCTTCCAGCCAGAAACTCCACCAGTTCCCAAGCCTCATTTCTGTGTAAAGAAGCCATTTCATCACCCATGGCCTTTTTCGAGAGTTTTCCATCCTCTGAATCTACTACTTCCTTCACAGTTTTGGGATCATCATCAGTAATAGATAAAGCAAAATTTGAACAGAAAGTAGATGGATTATACCTTTCTGGCTACCTTCTTTCTCGAACTGATCTTCTTACACCTGAATTTTGTGGCTTTTCATCTTCTGATTCCTCCTCTATTGTAGAGTCTAATTCTTCCTCCTTTAGCTCAAACTCTGTCTTCTCAGGTTCCTTTGGTTGGACTTCATGTTTAATAACATCTTTCACCTCTCTGAACACCACATCTCAGCTGTACACAACCTTCCTTGTTGCTGGGTTCCAAAGCTTATAACCGTTTAAAGCATCCTTATACCCAATAAAGATGCACTTTTCAAATTTACTATCCAACTTGGTTCGTTTCTCCTTTGGAACATGTACATATGAATCACATCCAAATACCCTCTGTTACACAAAAATATCGTCACTTGTACTGTCCTCATCATCACTTGTACTGTCCTCCTAAGCAAGTCTCAGACCTCAGCTCTTCAAGTCAAGCTTTGAAAATGAGAGAAAGACATTGAAAATCAACAAGGCTCTGGTTCCGCACTTTCTCTCAATGTTTCCTGCGGACCTGCACCCCCTGTTCACATTACCTGCGGACCTGCCCGCTCTGTCCCTAAAGGAGTGGGTGCGGACCCCTGTGAAAGTCAAAAAGGCGCAAGTTTATTCTAAAAAACTCACTTTGGGTTAATTCTAGATGATTCTAGAAGGAATTTTGACGTGGATTGTTCGCTCTTAGGTGGTTCATGCATCCAAAAAAAGAAGGAGCTAATCCCTTGATGAGAGGAGCTATCCCTTTGAAGGAGGGCTTTATCCCTTTGAAGGAGGACCTAGTAACTTTCCTCCATTGCACTATAAATTAAGGCATTAGGCTGGTTTCTAGGGAGGTTAGAAGCTGAACATTTTTGAGGGTAAATTCTGGTGGAATTAAGACTTCCTAGTTAAGCCTGAGAGGAGAGATCACATACCTTTTTGGCTTCATTGGGAAGAGAGTGAAACTTGTCAAAGTAGAGGAGAATTTTTGTTGGACCCTGGGAGGAGCTTGTACAGCATCAAGGCACAGGTTGTAAAGTTCTTCTTTGATTTGAATTAATACAATCAGATTCATTTTTCTCAAGAAATTGTCTTATGTCATTTGTTTCATGAATTCCTTGATCATCATGTTAAGTATGCTTTATGATATTGGCTTTTCAGGTGCTACTTAATTTGTTTGCTTGTTTGTGTTTGCAGATTCGCAACAAGGGAGCTCATTTGGATCAAATGAGCGAGGCTTCCACAAACTTGCATTGGACCCAAGGTAGGCCTAAAACACTTGTTTGCCTTTTTTTATAATTGCATATTTAGAGAAAGATAGTTTTTGATTGGATTGCTTGTCACTAGATATCATTAGATTCTAGGAAGGTCTATCTTGTCTGCAAGATCAACTCATTCTGTGTGACAAAATGGCGACTCCTCAACCCATTGAACAAGGGTTATTAACTGGAAATAATGGTACTAAGCCATTGAGTGTAGAAGATATTCTCATGATGTCAGGTACTATTCCTAATCCTCAACCTCAAGGTGGCCAGTTACCGCCTGGGGGTCAACCTCAAAATTCTCAAGTATCGCCTGGGGGGCAACCTCAAGGTACCCAATTTGCGCCTGGGGGAAACCTCAAGGATAGTACATACCTACGGGACAGTACGTTCCTCAAGGTCAACCCCAGACTCAATATGTACCTCAAGGTCAACCCCAGTATCAATATGTACCTCAAGGTCAACCCCAGTATCAGTACGTGCCTTAAGGTTATCAACCCCAAGGTCAGTAATTGAACCAAGGTTTCCAACCACCCTCCAGTCAATCATATGTTCAAGGAATGGGAAATGTACCTTTGAATTATCAACCCTACCCTCAACCCGGTTATAGTCCTCAATATTCTCAACCTGTTATGGGTCCATACCCCGGAATGAACTTAGTGTGGGATCCATCACAATCCCAACAGGTCTTGCAACCAAATGTATAGTTGTCATCTCAAACTAGACAACCCTTAGTTTCTGGTTCACCCTAGCAACCTGTCCAGTCTACTATTCAAACTTCAGTACCTTCGGTAGTTTCTCAGCCAGGGCCTAGTACGCCTCGTACTCTGCCTCAAATGGCTGCTGCAACTGCGGCAACATCTGTTCAATCAACCCCACCTACTTCTGGAGTATCAACAGCTCCGGTTTCTACTATTCCTGTATCAACTCCTCAGACATCTTTACCTCAGTCTAGATCCACAATTCAAACTTCGGTTCAGATGCCTGTAGGACAACCTGGTTCAAGTACGGTTGTCACAAGTCGACCACAATTTACTTATCAACCGTACCAGGGACAGTACCAATTCGGTCCTGCTGTGCAGCAGCCAGTCTATCAGTATCAACTGTACCCTGAGTATACATATCAACAACCTCAACAACACCAGTATGGTCCGATTAATCCTGGTTTTCCTGGAGGATACAATATCCCAAACGCAATTCCAATTCCTAGTTATCCGGGATATCCTCCTCCTGGGGCTGGTCTCATGACCCAGAGTTTTAGGGACCCTAATCATCAGTTACCGTTTATCGCAACTTTGGACTTGATTGACTTGTCGCGCCTAATGAACGATCCCATTAACTATCTTCCATTTTGGATGCCAATGCCGAATAAGTTGCCTAGTGATATTCCTAAGTTTGAAGGCAAATCAGGAGAGGACCCGTCGAACCATGTGATGACTTATCACCTCTGGTGTGCATCTAATTCCATTTCAGATGATTCAATCCGTTTAAGGCTTTTCCAGTGCACACTAATTGGTCTTGTGGCCAAGTGGTACATTGAGTTACCGCGAGCCACTTTTTATAACTTTAATCAGTTAGCTACTTCATTTTTAACTCATTTTCAGTTGCCAGTCAGATATGACAATGGCA
The DNA here is from genome assembly GCA_031772625.1 of Pinus tabuliformis. Taxonomy (NCBI): domain Eukaryota; kingdom Viridiplantae; phylum Streptophyta; class Pinopsida; order Pinales; family Pinaceae; genus Pinus; species Pinus tabuliformis. The sequence continues at coordinate 775,855,827 of CM062814.1, read as the reverse complement.
CGGAATTACTAACTTCATTAAAGCAGTCAACATCCACTTACATTTCAGAAAACATTCATGAATGGAGACGTCGACGGCGTTTAGTGAAGTTTTTTATTCCGGATCATATCTTAGATGAATGGTTTGTAAAATCTTTATTGCCAAATATCACTGAGGATGTAGCTAAGGCCGGAGTCGTTACTGAGGAGCAAGTAATTGCTCAAGCACAGTACCTCGACTTAGTTTATACTCAGTCAGGTACGTTACACGAGAAAATCCCCGATCTTCCCAAGCAAAATCAAATCGCTGTAGCTCCTTCAAGGTCTCATGTCGCTGATGGTATGATTGGTACGATTAATACCAAAAGTAAGAAGAAGTCTTCCAAGAATTCTTCTCCTATCATAACCTTGCCAGATTCCTTGACAGGAGATTCTTTCGCAGAGATTTCTGCCGATATTCATGTTGTAGAGTCATCTACAGCCAAATCAAAATCGAGTGGTAAGAAAAAAGGGAAGAAGAAAAATAAGACAGATAAAAATTTGAAAGAGAAACCAGAAGAAGCGGAATCAAATGATGAGAAACGCAAACCTCGTTATCCTTGTCTCATTTGTGACGAAGAGCATTTTACAAGAGACTGTCCTCATCGTGTAGAGGTTGGGAAAATTATCAAAGGTTCGCAAATGTCCGCTATTTTGAAGAATCCTTTTCCAAGTCAAGACAGTAAGATGATAGGTTCTTCCTCAAATGCCAATGAAGAACCCATATTGATGATGTCCCATGTTAGGATTGCGACTTGATCGCATGACTATGGTAGTAAAATTCCTGTTGATGGTAAAGAAGCAAAATCTTCTCGTTCTAACCCATCAACCTCAGCTCCCGGTTCCGATCCACTACGGATTGAGAAACCTAATCCAGACTTAGTAATCAAACCGCCCGCCAAGGGTATACTTCGAAAGTCAGATTTCAATCCACATGCGAGAGCGGCTCAGAACTATAACATTGTTGAAGATTTAGCTGTTTCACCTTCAGCAATGTCGGCTTTGGAAGTGCCGCAATCATGTCCAGCACAACGTAAATTACTTTTGTCGGCTATAAGAGCTGTTGAAGTTCGGGACTCGAACCTTATAATTTTCGATCTAGAAAATAGTACACAGCACTTACCTCATCAAATGGCTTTCCAGATCCCAGTGATAGTAAACAACAGACCTATTCATAGGACTGTGATTGATGACGGAGCCTCAACGTGTATTATGTCGATACAATGTTGGAGATCGCTTGGTTCTCCTTCGCTAAATCAATCCCCGACGATTCTAAAGGCCTTTGATGGCCGTGGGTTTCATCCTTTTGGAATTCTACAGGATTTACCTATAGGGGTTGAAGGAAAAAATGTTAATCTAGATGTGGAGGTGGTTGATGCCCCTCTAGATTACAACCTTCTCTTGGGTCGTAGTTGGTCTTATGCTATGACAGCTGTCATTTCATCGGTATTTCGGGTTATAAAGTTTCCTCATAATGGAAATATCGTAACAATAGACCAGCTGGCTTACTTTTCATCCGACCCAACCTCTTCTGAAAGCATTCAGCATGTCAGTAAAACGACTATCCCGTATAAGGATGTTGGAGTAGGACTAGTTAAAGATGCTGGTTTACTGGGAACTTTTCCTTTTCCTCCTATCAACGCATCGTCTTATTTTGCAACTATTCATATGATTTCGTCAGACACCATTTTTTATGATGATCCTTGGATCGTACCTTCTGAATATGAGATAGACTCATTTGGTGATGTTATGCCTTTGAGTCCATTGAAATTGCGTATCAAGTTGTGCAATCGTTTTCTTACCCATCTTCAACCAAAAATGACTTAATGAATGTGGTCCATGAGGTTCATCACTTTTCACATCAAACTCAGATTCAATAACGTTTTCTGAACTTGTTCACATTTATGAGCAAATTCGTGAAATCCTATGTGTTGATGATTTACCATGGGAAGATCTTTATCACAGATCTTCATTTTTACCTGAGAATGATCGTTTTGAAAATGATTTCTCATCAATTTTTACGACTGAATATGTCAAGGAACCTCAGAATCCAATGAAAAATCCTGATTCAGAGTTAAATTTGGGAAACATTTCTCGAACTATTCCTATTGATATTTCGGTTAAGCCTGGAATCGTTGAAAACATTCATATAGGTGCCTTGTGTACGGAAGATGAAATTCAAATATATAAGGCCCTATTTCAAGAATTCGGTGACGTGTTTGCCTGGTCATATGAGGAAATGCCAGGAATTGACCCCGCAATTGTTATTCATGAAATCAAGACTTACCCGGATGCTAAACCCGTCCGAAAACGTTTGCGTCAGATTCACCCGAGAAAAGCTGCTGCTATTAAAGCGGAAGTTGAAAAATTACTCAAAGCAAGTTTCATTTATCTGATTCCGTTAATGGATTGGGTATCGTATATTGTTCCAGTTAACAAAAAGCAAGGGACAATAAGAATATGTATCTATTATAGGGACATTAATCGAGCCTGTCCAAAGGACAATTACCCAACTCCCTATATCGATCAAATCATTGATGATTGTGCCAGCAGCGAAATATTCTCCTTCATGGATGGTTTTTCCGGATACAATCAAATCAATATTCTACCTGCCGATCAACCAAAAACGGCTTTCATTTGTCCATGGGGGACATTTGCTTATTACAAATTACCTTTTGGGCTCAAGAATGCCGGGGCAACTTTTCAAAGGGCCATGTCCTATGCATTTCATGACATCAAGCACATTGTGCAACCCTATCTCGATGATTTGCCCGCTCATTCATTACATCGAGCTGATCATCTCATCCATTTACGAGCAATGAGTTGTAGGCATTATCGGATTAGGTTGAATCCACACAAGTGTGTTTTCTGCATAGAAATGGGTCGGTTACTGGGGTTTGTTGTTTCAAAAGTCGGCATTCGCGTCGACCCCTCGAAGGTTGAAGCTATTGTCAAATTGCCTCCTCCTTCGAGTCTTCGCCAACTCCAAAGTTTGCAAGGGAAAGCAAACTTTTTACGACGATTCATTCCTAACTAAGCCGAGGTTACAAAGGGTTTTACCCGGTTGTTGAAACAGAATACTCTATTCTATTGGGATGAGATAGCTCAGAAATCTTTTGATGCACTAAAACACGCATTGACCCATGCATAGTTATTGCATCCTCCCAACTACAACCAAGACTACTTCTTGTATCTCGCCGCTTCCCATTTCACCATCGGAATAGTGTTAGTTCAGGAAGATGAATTCGGTACTGACCATGTGATATATTACCTTAGTTGAACTTTAAATCCAACTGAGCTAAAATACTCACATGTGGAGAAATTGGCATTGGCAGCTGTTCAAGCTGTCCAACGTTTTCGTCACTACATTTTACTACATAAAACTATAGTAATTTCTAATTACAACCCTATGATCTAAATTTTTACCAAGCAATTGCTAGGGGGCAAGTACTCCAAATGGATTGTGATCCTGCAGGAGTTCGACTTGGAATTTGAAAAGTCTAAGTCTAAGAATCTTTAGTTTTTGCGGAGTTAATGTGTGACTTCCCGTGTGCTGACACGGAAACTGTGGCGGAAGAGCCCATTGTGGACAAATCCTTGTTTCTAATCATCACTTTAGATCCGTGCTATGGGGATATCGTCGTTTATCTCCAGACCCAATCCTTTTGGCCAGAAATTTCAAGGTCAGAACGTCGAAAATACTATTCCAATCCCAACAATTCAGAGTTATTGGAGATACTCTTTATCGCCGTGGGGCGAACTCTGTTTTTTGACGTTGTTTAACTCACGAGGAAGTTGAAAGGGTTCTAAATGACTGTCACTCTGGAGCGTGTGGTGGTCATATGTCTGGGTATGCCACAGCCCAAAAGATATTGTGTGTTGGCTACTTCTAGCCGTCTATGTTTAAATATTGTATTAACGCGGTCCGAAAATGCCACAACTGCTAAATATTAAGATGCGCGCTCCACCTGCTCCTCTCCACCCTATAATTTATGTTGGTCCTTTTGCCAAATGGGGTATCGATTTTATTACATGTAACCCTCACTCGGTCAGGGGGCATGCGTATATCATCCTTGCGGTAGATTATTTTACCAAGTGGGCCGAGGCGATGCCTACATTTGAGGCAGACAGCAAAACAGTTGCAATTTTCGTGTTCAATCATATAATTGCTAGGTTTGGTGTTCCACAAGCAATTATCACTGATAATGGGTGTCATTTTCGAAACGTTATGATGACTGAACTTACAGGCCAGCTTGGCTTGCATCACGATAGTTCAACTCCTTATTATCCACAAGCTAATGGTCTGGTTGAATCCATCAACAATTTTTTAGTCATCTTGATCTGACAAATCACTGGGATTCATCGGTCAAATTGGCATAACATGCTATTTTTAGCGCTTTGGGCATATCGAACCTCAGTAAAAACGTCAACAGGGTTCACTCCTTTCCAACTAGTTTACGGTCTGGAAGCTGTGTTACCCATTGAATGCGAAATCCCATCATTGCAAATGGCCATCGAGTTACTTCCAGCCACTTCCGAAGAGGAAAAACGTTTGTTATACTTGGCTCAATTAGATGAGAATCGACGTGATGTTGCATTAGCGATCGAAAATCATGCAAAACGTATTAAAGCTCAGTATGATCGAAATGTGACCCCTCGAAATTTTTCAGAATGAGACCCAGTCTTATTGTACGATCAAGCTAATGATAAATTAGGCGCTGGAAAATTCGTTCCTATGTGGCATGGTCCCTATGTTGTCAACCGAAAGCTAGCAAAAGGGGCCTATGAATTGGTAAACTTTGACGGGGACTCTTTAGGCAAACCCAGAAATGGTCTTTACCTGAAGAGGTATTATGCTTAAAATGGGTGTGGAGATTTTTTTTTAGTTAGGTTAGTTTTCTTTCTAGCTGGTGTGTTTTAGTTTAAAAAGTGTGCTTAGCTTAGAGAGTTTTTTTCGTCATTATTCATGCTTATCTTGGTTTTACTCTTGATATTGCAGATGTTGATGCCTCTCCAAACATACGTTGGTTTCACTAATGGTGCTTGTCGTAATACATGGAACATTCCTTCCGCAGCTTGGGTTATCTATTCGCCCTCTGACGAGTTGGTATCTATGCATGGGGTAAGCCTTAGTCAGAAAACGAACAACATTGCAGAGTATAGTGCAGTGATTGAGTTATTATCTGAATCTATTTCCTTTGGGATTCAGAATTTGATAGTGAGGTTAGATTCTAAACTCGTTGTATTACAGCTTAATAGAGTATATGCCATTAGAAATCCAGTGTTATTGAGATTGTTTTTGAGAGTGCATCTCTTGGAACGTGAATTTGATTATATTGAATATCAGCATATTCCAAGATCTTTAAATACATTAGCAAATGCAATTGCTTCTCGAATATTAAGTAGAAATTTTCAATAATCATACATGTGAATTTAAAAGCATTCCATAACATGTTTTACAAGATAAGCCGGTAATAGTGATATAGTATAATATAGGAGTGTGTCAAAATATACATCTTCCTCGATCATAGGTTGAAAAATACCTTATGATCGGCAAAAATAATAAGTACAAAAAGAAAAAAAATGTCATATGTGTCTATAATAGGCGATCATCCTATCACTGGTGATGATCTCGATAAGAAACCACTGTACGGGCCACCTTAAAAAGGAACCTCCTAAAAGGTCCTAGGACCCCAATCACATAGCACTGTAGTCGACGAGGAATGTCATATATGTCGGTCTCTAGAATGTCCCCTATCAAACGCTCTAATGGCTCTCCAATTCGGCCAAGGTCTCTGTTGATTCGTCGTGTGGGGTTGGTGCCGCTGTAGCTGGTTGTTTCCTCTCGTAAGGCCGAAGAGCGAATGGTCACTGTGGACCCACATCTGCATTTGAAACTTTTACTATCAATTTTGGGACGAAATAAAAACAAAAAAAATTAAATGAGGAAAATGTTGAAAATGATTTTACCTGAGTCATCCCATTGCTCTCCTGGTGGAAGAGCCATGTCTGGGTCACCGCGAAAATCTACCCCAGCATAAGGGAAGTTCTGAATAGTAAAAACCTGGTTTTCCAACCAATGGAAATACTTAGGTTTGAATCGAACAACCTATGTCCCCTCGTCAGGATGACGGGCCATAACTACAACCCATTGCATCAGTTTGGGCTCTCGAGATAGTCCAGCTCGAACAGTGAGGTGCTGCGGGACCAACATCGGGACCCTCTCCAGACCAAAGCTCACAACTAAAGCACCATAACCAAAGGTCTTCAGTTGCCCATTCTTGGCTCTAGTCAGTTGGCCTTTTACATTAGCCAACACAGCATCGCACCAGTTGAAGATGGTGCCTCGAAAGCAGTGAACTGCCATCTACATCTAGGATCCAGTGGCAATATGTAGTGCGGCGCTCCCACTGAGCCTGGTAACAGTAAACGCAATCACCATGAGTTTAGGACGCGATATGGTTTTTATGTCTATCCCTTTGTCTCTAGTCTGGTTGTTGCAGAACTCTAGCCGGAGGCTATCGACAGACTGGCCACCTGGCCTAGTCCCGAATAGAGTCAAGTCTTCGCCTCTCTTAGGAAAGCCAGTCAAAAATTATATGTCTGCCGGCTCGATTTCGAGCTGGTGGCCACCAATGAAGAAGCACTGGTCCTGTATGCTCCACCTATCTACCAACCACTACAAGAAGTCCACCTGGGCCCTCATGCTAGGTATGGCCCATAATTTGTACAAGCTGCATGCCTTCAATGCATCGATTGAAGGTTGGTGATTTAACGTGGCAAGATCTATGTCCTCATGCTCCCGTTCTCGCTAATCAAGCATGATACATACTCTACATCCAATGAAAAGGCGAATTAGAATGAAAAGTTGAATTGCTTGGGTAAATTTTGAGAAATTTAGGGTTAAAAACCCTTGCTGCGGGGACCGCACCCTCTCTGTTAGAGACAGTGTGTGGGTCCGCACCTTGCCTTCACGGCAGGTGCGGACCCCTGACTTTTTCCCCACTGAGAAAAAGTCGGGGTCCGCAGGTTACCAATGTTGTGCCTGCGAGCCCCCGCGCGCGGGTTTCTAGCCTAAAAACCCTCTAAAAAATGAAATAAAACCCTAAAAAACGATTTGAAATGGATGAAATTGAAGAGTAGGATGATGTGGATTACCTGGAGGAAATGACGCTCGATTCCGACGGATGGATTTTCCTCAATCTTCATGGGAAGTTTCTGACCAAAAGCACTATTTTCTCACCCAAATCTCAAACGGTAAAAATGAATTGACGAAAGCCCTTTCTATAAGTTTTTTGAATAAATGAATTGTAAATTTGTTTATGTTTGACTTTAGAAAGGTAACTTTTGCAACATTTTTATCCATTTTAAACAGGTATGGGTAATGTTTTCAGTTTTGTTCAGGATAACGGATTTTTTAGGCGAAATCGGTCATTTTCGACGAAAAAACATTTAGAGTCACCTTTAATCTCTTTTCTGACTCCTAAAACATGAAACTATCGCCGAGTTTTTCTTTTTAAACTCGTTAAAATGGAACTAAAAAGACGGTCCACTTACAGCTCTTTTTCTGACCGTAAAAACATGAAAAGATTGCCGGATTTTTGTCGTTTCAAATTTGATATTGGTTATAAAACGACGTGTCATTGATTGTTTTTTTACTTTTTCGGATCAGAGGCACTAATTACGAAAAGTACTCCTTGGTCGTAAAGATAAAGCGGTTCTCTCAAGTATTATTTTATATTTTTTCAGGCTTGGGAGACACAAATTTACAAAAAAGGTCAACCCTGGAGTCTTCTTAAGTTTTTTCAGGCTCTCTAAAATTGAAAAACGCCGAGTTTCTCCTATACTGGACTCGTTAAAATTTAACAGTAAAGGACCTGTTCAATTACAAATAGGAACGGACCACTCCTTCTTAGGGTTCGAATTTAAACTAAGTTGGACTCATCCGAAGGATGAGCTTATAATCAAGCAAATGTTATCCTCCTCAAGCTTGTCAAAAAGAAAGAGGTACTTGCCAGAAATGGTGGGGGAAAAGAGAGAAAAATGAGCCTGTTTGTCATACTTTGTAACCACTCTTGAACATGACACTTTTATTCACCTGGGTTGGGAAATCCCTTGCCTAACAGTTGATCAAACCACATTGAAAGTCTTCAGCCGATTTCTGGGTATTAACTTTGGGTCAATTGTCACCAAACCATCTGTTGTGTTGTTATGTGTTCAAGAGGTCAGTGCCAATAAGCCATTCATCTGCGAAATATCTGTCATCCATATTGACCATCCCTGAGTCAGTCCTTCCACCTAAATTTCTTCAACTTGATCTATGATTTCGTGTTGTGGGCTTGCCTACGACGGATCGCTTTCTATCGACTTCAGCTCATTATCTAGAAAGATGATCTAGAAATCGTCAGTACCTTGGGATCTGCATGCCTCAATGGCAGGTTTCTCGCCTTTGACGATAGGTTGCATCATTGACCTTCGATCAAAGGATTCCATTACATGTTCGACATCAACACATCTATTCACATTTCATGGATGGTACTGAGTACTTTGAAAGCCATTGACATTAATGGTGGTTTCTCTCACACTTGTTAACAGTTTACATCATTGACTAGTAATCAAGTGGTTTCTACCATGTTCGACTCCAACACATTCATTCGCATGGATAGAATCGTACTATTTCAAGAAGTAGAAATGAAGACCCTGGATCTAGTTTCCGCAACCCAGGCTGCGAGGAATTTTGTATTCATTATATTGTGGACTATTCATAAACAGATGGCTGCATTCATACTGTGTCTACATGTGTCTATACTTGTGATGTATTACAAGATCATTCCTATATCAGAGCAGTAGTTAGTTTTCTAGTCAGTTTTGATCTGAGTATGGGAATGCCTACCTCAGTGATGATATGATCTCATATATATATTTTGCATTAAATGTTTTTACAGGTTCCGACCGGGCTTTCCACAAGATGATCCTCAAAATGATAAAGTACTTCACTCTTCCTAAATGATAAATGAAATCCTCATCTACTACAGACTTCACACTTTAGGGGGCAATCTCTTACACAAAAATATCGTCACCGTGACTATTTGCAGTCAGTATGGGTCTATCATCACTTGTACTATCCTCCTAAGCAAGTCTCAGACCTTAGCTCTTCAAGTCAAGCTTTGAAAATGAGAGAAAGACATTGAAAATCAACAAGGCTCTGGCTCTGCACTTTCTCTCACTGTTGCATGTGGTCCCACACCCCCTGTTCACATTACCTGCGGACCTGCCTGCTCTGTCCCTAAAGGAGTGGGTGCGGACCCCTGTGAAAGTCAAAAAGGCGCAAGTTTATTCTGAAAAACTCACTTTGGGTTAATTCTAGATGATTCTAGAAGGAATTTTGACGTGGATTGTTCGCTCTTAGGTGGTTCATGCATCGCAAAAGAGAAGGAGCTAATCCCTTGATGAGAGGAGTTATCCCTTTGAAGGAGGGCTTTATCCCTTTGAAGGAGGACCTAGTAACTTTCCTCCATTTCACTATAAATTAAGGCATTGGGCTGGTTGCTAGGGAGGTTAGAACCTGAACATTTTTGAGGGTAAATGCTGGTGGAATTAAGACTTCCTAGTTAAGCTTGAGAGGAGAGATCACATACCTTTTTGGCTTCATTGGGAAGAGAGTGAAACTTGTCAAAATAGAGGAGACTTCTTGTTGGACCCTGGGAGGAGCTTGTACAACATCAAGGCATAGGTTGTAAAGTTCTTCTTTGATTTGAATTAATACAATCAGATTCATTTTTCTCAACAAATTGTCTTATGTCATTTGTTTCATGAATTCCTTGATCATCATGTTAAGTATGCTTTATGATATTGGCTTTTCAGGTGCTATTTAATTTGTTTTCTTGTTTGTGTTTGCAGATTTGTAACAAGGGAGCTCATTTGGATAAAAGGAGTGAGGCTTCCACAAACTTGCATTGGACCCAAGGTAGGCCTAAAACACTTGTTTGCCTTTGCTTATAATTGCATATTTAGAGAAAGATAGTTTTTGATTGGCTTGCTTGTCACTAGATATCGTTAGATTCTAGGAATGTCTGTCTTGTCCGCAAGATCGACTCATTCCGTGTGACACCCTCAAATGTGAAAGAGAGGGTTTCTTACAAGTCCATACCTCTTGTGGAGTCTTATCCTCCAATGCTGACAAAGGTGATCTATTAACCAGGTAACATGTTGTGTCCACCACCTCTACCCAGAATTCCTGTCCTAACACGGCACCACTGATAATGCTTCTTGCCATTTCCATCAATGTCTTGATCATTCTTGCTACAAGTCTATTTTTCCGAGGTTTATATGGAGTAGGTTTCTTCTCTGTCTAGTTTTCCACTAGAGCCTTAAATTATTTAAACCTATCAAAGACTTCAGATTTCTTCTTGAGGAAATATATCCATGTATTCCTTGAGAATTCATCTACAAATGATACATAGTACATAGACTTACCCAGTGATGGAAACTTCACAGTTCCAAACACATCACTATGCACAAGTTCTAATATCTGTTTCGCCCTCTTACCACCAGAGGGGAAACTCATCCGATTCTTATTCCCATATACACAATTTTCACAGAAATCAAAATCTAGAGAGCTATTATTCATACCTTCTACCATACCTTTACCATGAAGTATTCGAAGGCCCTTCTCTCCAATATTTCCAATCCTTTGATGCCACAACATGGTCTTCTCTACAGAGACCACTAGATTTTCTACTCCACTTTCAGGAACCACAGAGCTGTTGCACCCATCAGCAACAATGCTACCTTGCTGCTTGTACAGAGTTCCAATCCAAACTCCCTGCATCAATACCAGTGCTCCCTGAACCATCTTACAGGTATCCTTCTTAAACATTGTTTTTACACCTGCATCATCCAACTTACTTATAGAAATCAGTTTTCTGGCCAATGTAGGAATATGCAAAACACCCGGAAGTGTTATAACTCTTCCACCTTGCAACTTCAACTTTACTTTTCTACGACCAACGATTGTAGCCTTCCTATCATCCCCTAAGAAGACATCACCACCATCGTATTTCTTATACTCGCAGAACCACTCTCTATGTGGAGTGAAGTGAAAGGATGCACCTGAGTCAATCAACCATGCCTCATGATCTACATTCGTACTTGAAGAAGCCAAGTACATAACCCCACCTTCATCTGAGGTGGTTTTTGCCTCTATAGAAGGAGCATCATCAGGTCCCTCTCCTTTATTAGGAGCTTTAGATTTACAGTCCCTTTTGTAGTGCCCTTCCTTTCCGCATTTCCAGCACACTACCTTTACAGGTTTTCCTGGAGATTTAGATCTCCCTCTAGATTTAGATCTCCCACTCGATGACTTATTTTTGTTTCTATTCTGGGACCGTCCTCGTACAAACAAGGCATCACCATTCTGGTTCTCCATATTTTTCTGTCTCATCTCCTCCGTTAGCAAGGATGAGACTATTTCATCAAACTCCAAGGCAGTTGCATTGCTACCTATTACAATAACCAAACTATCCCAGGAATCTGGTAGAGAATACAACAAACTAATGCACTTATCTTCATCTGAAATTTTGATATCAACAGACACTATCTGACTTACCACAGTATTAAATGAAATTAGATGCTCTATCGCTGAGTCGCCATCTTTCATCCTCATGTTATACAACTTTTTCCATAGGAACGGTTTATTCACCAAAGACTTAGATTGGTACAAAGTCCCTAACTTGTCCCACAAAGCCTTCGCTGTAGCTTCCCCTGATATATTAAACAATACTGAATCTGAGACACACAATCATATTGTGCTCTTTTCCTTCTGATCCAACTTCTTCCATTCTTCATCGGACACTCCCGTTGTTTTAGTACCTGGATCTACTGTGATCCACTGATCTTTATCCACCAACAGATCCTCCATCTTGAGTTTCCACAACTCAAAACTCTAACCATTAAATTTTTTGATCTCTATCTTTCCACTGCTCGCCATCTTCTTTCACCACCAGAATCAATCTTGTAGATCTCCCACTAAACAGGGTCTACCACAAGCTCGAGCAAAACCCCTCAGCAACAAAGGCATCCCCTTGAGGCCAAAACAGCTCTAATACCAAATGTAGGTTTTAACCTAGTACCAAAATTACCTGCATACGAATTTTAAAACACAAAAAATAAATAATGCGAGAGCATAACACATAAAACACATATACATAGAGATTTTTCCTTGGATCCAAAAACTAGGACTACCAGCTTGATTTTTCATTATGTTCTTTTCAATGTTACAATACATATTTATACATGTCGAAGCATCCAATACCATGGACCGAAAACCATCGCATCCAAAACCATGGACCAAAAACCATTGCTTCCAAAACCATGTGTGAAAATCATGCACAAAACCATAGGTGGGTCCACCCAACCTAACATAGGGTCCAAAACCAAAATTTTCCAGGGTTCTACCCCGAACCACATAGAGTAGGGTTACCTGCACCCCTCAAACCCCCTGTGACCCCCCCGCTATGCAATTGATGCAACAAATGGGGGGATATTCCTCCCCTCTAACCCCCTAGTTAACTACGTGGGCTAGTCGTGGAAAGAATATAACACAACCCAACAATCAAAAACCCATGCATGTTTATTCTGAGAATGACCCAGTTGAGCTAAATGTCAAGGACAATGTACTATCAGTTGCATGTGTTTTCCTATAAACGAAACTCATGCATGTAGTTAAGGTAAGGTTCCTTGACGATTGCGCAGTTCTGACAAGGTGTGAGATCATTGTGAGAGATCAGTGTTCCACTTGGTTAAGACTTTTCCACTTGGTAACAGGAGGATCACCCAGGAGAAACTGCACAAGGAAATAGGAGCTTGGAGGGTAGAGGAGAAGGCTTGTGAGAAGCTTTGATTTCCTGTGAGCATCAAGGAGATTGTACTGAGATCTGGCTAGCTGTGAGAGCTAAGGATTTGTATAATTCTGATGTATTTCCACCTTGTATGATAATACAGATAGTGGGCTTTTAGCTGAGGCTTTCCCTTGAGTATTTTTTGTGTTTCATGTGCATTGATTCTTCTTCTTCTGGTTATATTGTTCAGCTCGATCTTGCTCAATCTTTAAGCTTCCACAAATCGATAGTAGAAGTAGGTTATAGTATTTTGCTTTGATTATGTTGCATTATCAGGTTAATCTACAGTCATATTTTCTACATGGTGTTAGAGCGAGATTTGTAGAGAATTTGTAGAATTTCTACATGGTATCAGAGCCAAGTTTATCAGAGTCTAGTTTATCGGAGCCGTGAACAGTATACATAGAAGAGAATTCAAAGTTTGAAGTTCAAGGTTGCAGGTGCAAATCAAATTCATATCATACTTCAAGGTAGGCCAATGGCATTCTATGGCTTGAGACTCGAGTATGCCTTCGAAGGTAGCTTGAATTACATATCATGGAAAGATCACATGGATGCTATATTAGAAGACAATGGCTTGAAGGATTTCATTGATCAAGAAATCACAAAGCCAAGTTCAACTAATGCACAAGAGTTGGCAGAGTGGAAAAAGTGTGTGGCAAGGGTGAGATGGATCATAATGGAGGGAGTTTGAGACCATATTTTCTCGAGTATCCATGGGAAAGATACTCCATTTTTAATGTGGAAGACATTGAAGGACCTCTACCAGAACAGTAATGACCAGTGGAAATTGGCACTCAAGGATAAGCTTCGAAACATCAAGATGGAGAAGGATGATATTATTTCCACATATCTGAACAAGCTCACCACCTATAGAGATGAGATTAGCAGTGTTGGAATAACTACTGCCGATGATGATATGGTGAGCCTCGCTCTCCTTGGCATTCCTAAGAGCTAGAATAGCTACTAGGACTCTATGAATGGAAGGGAGAAACTACTGGATTGGGAACGACTATGGTCAGATCTCATGAAAGATGAGATCAGGAGGAGAAACACTTGATGGTTCTTCATCCAAGGATGATGACGAAGAAAATTTGGCCTTAGCGATTAAGGCAAGGAAAGGAAAGGGGAAGGCTTCCCATTCCAAATCTAATTCTTCTCATGGAGGGAAGAAGAGTGACAAGTCTAAAGTGAGACGCTTTAATTGTCATGAGATGGGACATGATGTGACTAATTGCCCATCGAAGAAGTCCAAGAAGGGATCCTCAAAAGGATCGGAAGGTGAGGCATTGGCCTCTCAGTTCTAAATGGACTTTACCCTCATCGCATGCATGGTGTCGTCGATGATGGGTTGTGTTTGGTATCTTGACAGTGGAGCGTCATTCCACATGACCGGTGATAAAAATTTATTCAGTACGTTGGAGGAGAAAGACCTTAAGATGTACATAGAGATGGGTGACGACGAAAGGTATAGTGTTTCAAGAGTGGCCACGGTTGCTTTTCAGAGGGACCATGGACCTCCTATCACCTTGACAGATGTAATGTATGTGCTTGGACTGAATAAGAACTTGGTATTGATCGCGATATTGGAAGACCATGGCTATGATGTGTTTTTTAGTAAGGGAAAGGTTTTCCTTAGACACATCACCACGAGACAGGTGAAACAGATCGGTTCATGAGTTAAGAACCTATATGATATTGAGGTTCAAGATGCATGCAAAGCATTGAGGAGCAAGGAAAATGTTAGAGACTTGGTGGTTGAGAGGGAGAGTAAATTACCTCTCAACGTGCAGCCCCAAAAGAAGTCTCAAACAATTGTGGAGGAGCCACAATTGGAGAAGCAGAGAGGAGACCGAGTGAAGATATCCACTCATGTAGATACCTCCATTAGGAGGGAATTTCAATCCAAGTGGGTAGAGGGATCACATGTAATCGTACCCATAGGTGTGAGGTGGGGCGATGTGAAGTGATAATCCCAAGAAGGATGAAATTGGGTAGGGTCCATTGAGAGGTTTTATCTCATGGATTGTACCTTGCTACTGGAGCCCAAAGTACATAGTTACGGGAGGAATCAGTGGGATTGATGCAGTCAAAGATAAAAGTGATAGAGGCTAGAGCAGTTAGATACTGAGGAGTGTAGAGAAGGATTGAAAACAATGTAGAAAGGCAGAGTCAACAGAAGCACAAAGTTTTCAGTTGACAGAGGAAATAACAGTCAAAGACTTTGATGATAGATGCATCATACTGATTCAGGTTGGATGTTTTTTGTCTTTTGTTTTTGGAGTTGTTGGAGCAACAACACTAGAGAGAAGTGTTTCATGCATAACATTCCAAAGGTTCACGATCAGGATCGAGTTGAATTCCTTTCTTGTTGAGAGGGAGTGTTGAGAATAGCAACAAGAAATGATAAAAGTAGAATCCAGAATATTCCAATTTAATTTGTCCTTGAATTAAAATTGTGAATTAAAATCAAATTTAGTCTCACCAGCTGCTTGGAAATAATTAATTAGTTCATTATGGATTAATTAAATGGAGAAATTCAAGTTAGAAGTCTTTCTAAAGTCATGCAAGAGTTATCCATTAAATTAAGGAGATTATCCCTTAATTAAAGAGAGAAGATTGAGTTATATTTGAGTTGTAATTAGTTAACTTAGTTTACTGAGTTAAGTCCAAGTAAATTAGTTCCAAAATATTTGAGGAACTAATCATGAGTTATCAATTAGTTGATGCATGCATGCACTCAACCAGTGTACTCCAGATAACTAAAGATTCCCTCATCAGAAACTCATGCATGTATATTCTGAGAAAGACCGAGTTGAGCTAAATGTCAAGGACAATGTACTATCAGTTGCATGTGTTTTCCTATAAAGGAAACTCATGCATGCAGTCCAGGTAAGGTTCCTTGAGGATTGCGCAGTTCTGACAGGGTTTGAGATCAGTATGAGAGATCAACGTTCCACTTGGTTAAGATTTTTCCACTTGGTAACAAGAGGATCACCCAGGAGAAACTGCACAAGGAAATAGGAGCTTGGAGGGCAGAGGAGAAAGCTTGTGAGAAGCTTTGATTTCCTGTGAGAATCCAAGAGGATTGTACTGAGATCTGGCTAGCTGTGAGAGCTAAGGCTTTGTATAATTCTAATGTATTTCCACCTTATATGATAATACAGATAGTGGGGTTTTTCACTGAGGTTTTCCCCTGAGTATTTTCTGTGCTTCATGTGCATTTATTCTTCTTCTTTTGGTTATATTTCTCAACTTAATCTTGCTCAATCTTTAAGCTTCCGCAAATTGATAGTAGAAGTAGGTTATAGTATTTTGCTTTGGTTATATTGCATTATCGGGCTAATCTACAGTCAGATTTTCTACATGGTCTTAGAGCAAGATTTGTAGAGAATTTGCAGAATTTCTACATGTTGGACAAGATGCATGCTTTGCCTTCACTAGCTTGTTGGTCCAACATGATCACCCAACTCTGGGTGAAGATCTCTGTGATCTCTTGGCCATACAAGTGACATGCAAAGATGACTAAGTATTGATATGCCTTCTAGAGTATCTTTGTGTTGTAAACCTCGTTGGGTGTCATCCTGAATTTGGCCAGCTCCTTTACCCAGTTCTTCAAGATATCCCTGGAGTTGGCATTGTTGTTGGGTGTGATGAAGGGTGTCTCCATGGTGATCACTAGCTTTGATATATGGTACATCTATTCATAATCCTGTGCCCTGAAGGTAGAAATCTCCATCCCGCTGATTCTACGCAATATTACCGTCTCAAGATTAGTGTCTGGGACGATCGAATGTATCATGTTTGCAGATGGGAACATGGGATACCTGCATGAAATCTGGTACAAAATAGACTTGTGAATGTTCACATAGACTTGGTGGTCTTCAAGGTCTTCCCCAAATGTGCCTGCAAATGCATCATTGACTTCTTGCCATTTCCACTTGATGTCCTTGTCTACAATCAACTTAGTGTCTTCATAGATTTGCAAACTTGTAGATACTCACTCAAACACTACTCCAGTTGAACTTCCATCAGTGTCCTTTGATCCTGCTCTCTTGGAGGCCATTGATCCTGAACTATTGAGAGGTGGATGAACACCTGCTAGATCTGGAGACATGGTGACATGCATGGAAATAAATCTATCAGCTAAAACCAAATCAAACTTGAGGGATGCCATGCAACATACCTGGGGATTGACTGGCAAGGATTATGAAATTTCTCCTATGAGGCTGGAATACTAGTTGCTGGAACTGTGCAAAAGGTAGTCCAGACTACTAGGAGGCTAGCTCACTACTATAATTATGCAATGCGCAACTGATACTGGTCTGCTAGCTACTAGGATTATGCAATGCACAACTCCAGCTGGCAAGTGTTGCAGGTCTAGTGACTACATTGTGCAATTTTCTAGGCCAGCAGTTACTGCCCCTCAGAAGTGCACAATGCAAGACTGGAGGACAATCAATGGAAATAAATGTGAATTTATGGGAGGAAGGCAGAGCCTTCCCTCTCAGGATTGTCCAATGTTGTCTTGGTGAGGCAAAGTCTGGGCCAAGGTTACCCAGACCCACCAACGAGCAACTGAAAGAAAATGGGGATGTGAATGCATGGCGATATTGAGTGTAAGCAGGACTAAATGATCATGCATGCAAACAGTGAATGCAAGATTCAGAAAATGGAACAACATGCATGTGTGTGAAGCAAGTCACTGAATCGGTGACCATTCGTGCAAAACAGTGTCATGCATGTGACAACAGTGAGATGCTAACAAAAACTGAAATGGTGCTAGTACAAGCAAATATGCATGTAAAAGATAGCAAGCGTTCATAGAAAACAAGCAAACAACTCTCACACAAGCCAAAACATAAAAAGCGATAGAAATGTTGCAAAAGACAAGTTAAGCGGACTTACCTGGAAATAGCTGAGCTGGATGTGTCGAAGACTCTTGGATGTACCGTGGGATGTCAGAGCTCCAAGATCGATGTGAAGAAATGAGCTTTGAAGCATCGAATAAATAATTTTGAGGCTCATGATGCGTATGCCACAAATCTAGGAAAAAGCAACACTTGGAGGAAAGCTTCTAAAACGATCTTTGCATGTAACATCCAACTGCTAAAAATAGCTCCCTAAAATCTATGGATGCTTTTTGCATGTTTCTTTTTGCTATTTTGGGAAAAAGATGCCCATGCATGCAAGTCAAGTTTTCCCGATCCTGGGTGGAACCGGTCAACCTGATGGCACATGCAACAGTCTACTCGCCTAAGGGAGAAATTTGCATATTTTGGGGAGGGATCTAGGTTGGCTTCCCAGAGGGATTGTGCAATTTCTAGGAGGAGCAGCTGACTGTTACCTAGAATTGCTCAATTTCTGGTCTGAGCAGTCCTGCTTGGTAAAATTGCACAGTTTTCTCTAGGAAGGTTGACAGGTAGGATTACGCAATTTTTGAGCCAAGTAGGCTGCCATTCAGATTTGTGCAATTCCTGGAGGGAAGATTGGTTCCCCTCCAGAATTGTGCAGTTCCTTGAGGGAGCTCCCTAACCATCCAAGTCCATGGAAGCAACCTATGAAGGGAGTGCAACAAGGTATCATGCACACGCTGTCAAGCTGCTAGAAAACCATTGGATCTCATGTACTTGACAATGCAAGACATGCTGCTGAGGATGTTTGGCAGGGATGCTCTAAAACGAAGATAAGGAAAATTTTTGGAGGGTTGTTGTATCTGCTACAACACTTGGTGACACACTGGTAGAACTCTAGCTCTCTCAATGGACCTTGTTCATGAAAATCAAGTCTAACACCTCCGGAAGTATTGTTCATTTCTTTGTTCATCTTGGTTTCCAAACTTGCTTGACTTTAAGATGTAGCATTTTCCAAGCTCTTGGTCTATTGACACAAATTCCAAGCTAAGTGAACATAATTAATTCGATTGGGGATGAGGGGTATATTGGTGCACAAGCAATATAGTCGTCAGAGTTTTAGTTTCATATCTGGTGTTGCTCTGCTGCCAATAGGCCTGAACAGTACCCTAGTGGAGTCGCGCAGGAACACAAGCATCACTCCACTACCAATGATCCTGGTCAGTACGTTGGTAGAGTTACTTGCATCACCTCTTTGCACAATAAGCCTTTCTCTTCTTTCACATTATTCATTTTTCATTTTTTGAAATTTTTCACTTTTCATTTTTCATTTTCATAATTTTGCATAACACTTATTCATTTCAAAGGTGGAAGAGGGATCCAAACTTATTCAGAGAAGAAGAGGCTACTCCTTTAGAGAAGTAGTTTATTATATACCTCTAACGTGCATGTTAAGGTTTCCCCCCTCACCTTACTCTACATGATTGAGCTACTAAGGGTTAACCCAAAAACAACCTACTACAGTAGGTAACACTAGTTAGTGCGCAAGCATTCTGTTTTCACCAAGGTTCACTTTGAACAATATATATTTTCCATTGGCGTATCATGGACTGAAGATAACAAGTTATTCATACAGGGGTAGGATGGCAGATAACCAAGTATTAATAACTGGACAAGTCCTCTTGTAAGTTACCCATCTTGTTTCAAGAGTCACACACGGTTTCATGTGAAACTAACCTACGAACAAAAACAAGCAAACAAACAACATAACAAAGCGAAAGAAGAATTAAATGCGAAAGCAAACCGGAAAGAAAACAATCAAGAAAACAAACAAACATGTGAGGTAAGTAAGAAAACAAGCATGCAAGGAAACAAACCAAAAGAAAACACTACTCCTACTCCTAAGCTAACAATGCATGTTCCTAATCACGTGAAGTGATACTTCCAATGCAACCACTCGCGCATTGGTTGACCCATGTTGGTGAAGGCATGGTTTCCGAACAACACAACTGTGTGAACCAGCAAACATGAAAGATATAACAATCAAGAAAAACACACTCCAAGATTTAATGTGTCCCCAAAACATAAGTGAGTGCAAGTACATGAGATGCAATCCATGGACTCATCATGGTGTTGTGCGACACTACGTGCAGTTGTGAAGCATACACATACTCTTGACAATGACATGCAAGAAATCGAAAGAAACAAACTCAACTTGTGTCATGCACATGTTCTTGCTATGTAAGATTCGTCCAATGCATGAGTGATGGGATCGTGTAGTTCGAGTGGAGGAAGCATGATCTATGTGTGAGATTGATATTTAACACATACAGATGAGTGATCAGGAGCCTTGGCTGTTTCAACAATTTCCTCATCGGAAGTGAAACCATCCTCAAGATAACAGGGCCCTGACATAACCATCAGCTCAGGCTAAAGTGCCTCGACACTCTGGGGGGTTTTGACTTCATCGATAGATAGATCATCATAAATAGGTGGCTTCAAAAAATCAACTGCAATAGAATCATCATCGTGATCGAATACTTGAGTAAATAGATCACGAAAACTACGATCAGTAAAATCAATGATTTCATTGACATCTTCATGATCTCATGAATCAAACAAAAAGATAGATGAGAAGCGGACAAATTCACCCTCTGTGTTTCTGGAAAAAGAAGATGAAAAGTCAAGTGGATTTTCAATGAATAATTTATTCTCTTCATTGTCAGATGATGGACTGACATTCGTTGTGTTAGAAAAATTATCAACAATGGGTGCATCCATAGATGGAGATACACATGTGAAATCATGGATGGTAGGTTCACCAAATATGTCAGGAAAGAACGAAGAAGGCTCGGATAGAAGGGAGTCATCCTTCGATGAGTGTTCATGCTAAAGCTCCCAGTTAGACTCTTCATGAATTACAACACATGTTGGTTGTGTAACACCAACTCCATCGATGGCTTGATCCTCGTTCACAACAAGCGTAAAGTCTGGAATGGAAGAACGCAAGATAGTATCATCCAGAGGATCATCCGAGTATGAATATGGAGGTTGAGGTACAAAATGCATGTGACAACTCAATGGACTCACAACCAAATCTACATGAACATTAAGTGAAGTGATGTTGTGAGGATGTGAAAGTTGAATAGATGTGTGTGACTGTTCTCCCACATCACTATGCAGTGGTGGAGTTGTTTGATGAGGGGACGATGGACAGTCACTAGTGACAGTGAGCCTATCCATCTGTGATTGCACAACTCCATCATTGAAGTATGTTGAGTGAGGCTTGGGCTCAAAATTCTTCTTGGGATGGACTATTTTGTTAAGAAAATACTCGAATCTATCCTAAAGATATGGAAATTTCATCTGACTTTTCGGAGCTTCAAACTGCAAAACACAGAAGCGTTGCCAAAAATCCATAGGCAATTCATGCAGAGCCTTCCGTTGTTCTAATAGTTTTTTGTCAAGAGGTTCTGGATCAAAATGATGGAAAGTAGATTCAATGAGATCAAAGAACTACTCAAGTGAGTGCACTCCACCAGCATGTAGACTATAGCACCACTGTTGTGGGGATTTGCAAAGTGTGTATCCAAGCAGAAGATTGGCCTCTTCATCAGAACATTGATCTTCCTCATCAAGCATGGAAAATAAGTCTTGTAAGAACACAGGACATGCCACTTCGCCTTCACCATCATACGTGAATTTAGACAAGAGATAAAAAAACTCCCTCGTGATGTTGAGAGTTTCGGCATGCGAAAAATATCATGGAGGGGTGAGTGTGATAGAATTCATGATAGATGTAAAAAGGTTCAAAATAGGATGAGAGGACACATCTTGTCATCTAGCCCTCCATCTAGTGCCAGAAATGTTGATGGTACTGGACCCACAAACATGTCAAAGGATCTCCCTCATAAGAAGTCCCAACTAGACCTCAGACCATTTCATGTAGGAGTCCCAGCAGTGGTTCATACGATATCGGCTTCACTGCAGTTTTGCACAGAGGCAAGTAACATGTCCCTATTGGTAGTAAGGGTGTGACATAAGTAGTAATTCAATGAAGGTGCATGAGCGGTTCGAACACACGGAGGGTGAGGTGAGTGCGCCCCTTGGAAACCCATGAAAGCATGGAGTTAAGAAGGGAACACATGAGCTAAGATGCATCACAAACTGGATGGCAAGTGAGCTAGCAATCCAAAGTGATGGTTAAACTAACAACACATTTCAGTAAGATTCATAGATACATATACAGAAAATAGCTACACATGCATTCATAAGAAAACATATACATATATCAGTTAGGGTAAACAAGATAGCTGAAATACAATACAACATATGCATGAAATGTGTTGGCTTTGTTATATTAAGAAGTGTAATTTCTAGTCATACAATACAACCATGACCAACAGCTAGTTCTGACAATGGAATGTTACAGTCATTTTCACTTGCTCCTCCAAATAGATATACTAGCTCTGCACAGAGGAGAAGCCAAGGCTCATTACAATACTATCCAAGCTTTCTCTAACATACTCCTATCGAAAACTTGGCTAACCAAAAGCCTTTATAATGAGTTATGAGGGACTATATATACCAAAGGGTAGGGTGGCCATTGACATTCCCCTTTGGACTATTCATCTACCCTCATGACTCTTCATCTACTCTATGATTGTTACATCCAACTATCGACACTTGAACTTCCACTTGACAAGACATTACATACAATCTGCACATGTACCCATGTGGGTCAAAATAGTCTTGAGCAAGACATGCAAGACATCACTATGAATCAAAAAACCATGGGAAGATAACTCTTCGATAGTGGCAAATTGATGCCAAGCTTGGTAATCCACGATGGTCTC
Source organism: Pinus tabuliformis (assembly GCA_031772625.1). Taxonomy (NCBI): domain Eukaryota; kingdom Viridiplantae; phylum Streptophyta; class Pinopsida; order Pinales; family Pinaceae; genus Pinus; species Pinus tabuliformis. The sequence continues at coordinate 775,833,202 of CM062814.1, read as the reverse complement.
GGTGTACTCTGTGGTGACATCTTTTTGGAAAGAAACTCTTACATCCATAGCATCCGGTACACTACTCAAGGTCCTCTATCCAACTCGTTTGATAACATGTGCATCATTGTCTTGAGTGTAGCTGAACCAATGACATATTGATGCATGGTTTTTTCACTAATCAACAAGTTTGTGCTGGTGGCTATGCACATCAACTCATGAAAGTACAATTCAAGCCCTAGTCATATTTGTGCCTTTTTCCTTGCCTCAGTTAATGTCTCAATAGATGGGATCGTGTGTGCATGCACAAAAACATCCATATGCCTGAATACCCATGCATGAGAAGCCTATAGACTATTGATGAGCTGTGAGAGATCTTCATAGTTCCAGATTTGACTCTGAATGTGTGCCTTCAGCTCGATCGCTCTAGGCTTTATCATCTTAGGCAAGTATAATGGGGCTCCCTTGTATCTCATTGTCCATGTTTGCAATTATTCAACAACAGTATGCACGTTTGACAAGATATGTGCTCTCCTAACACATTGCTGCTGCCAACCATTAAGATGGGCAACTTCTTTATGCATGATGCCAAACTTGGAATGCAACACCCACATGACTGACTCAAGGGACAATACTTCATCTAGTATCGCCTTCTTCAACTCTGCTTGGGCGAATGCTGTAACCAGTTCCCCTCCCTAGTTGGCCACCTGTAACTCCTTAGCCATTCGCTCCTTCTTTTCTATCAGGAAGTGAACATTGGAGCTAGTGGCTTTGGCATATGCTTTAGTAGCATCAGCTAATGCTGCTGGATGCTCACTCACGTTAGACACAATCACTCATTCCTAAAACTACATAGGAGATGTGTGATCATCTAGAGTTGACACTCTACGATATTGCACAGCTCTATGTTGGGACTCATCGAATGAGATGTTGTGCATCTCTCCCTGTAGATTGTCTCGAAGGATTTCAGCATCTCCTTGGTCGCTTGGGACTTGCTCCGCTTATGGATCTGGTGAAGGTGTTGGAGTGACCTCTTGGTGGTGAGGAATGAGGTTGATGTCTTGCTCTAAATTCTGTTACTCCATATCCATATCCATCTTCTCAATTTCTTGTTCAATCTCTTAAGAAAAGTCCTTCTCCTACGACTGCTCATCCTACCTCCTTTGTGCCAGTTGTTCGGATGAGTTGACTACCTATACGGGTACAGTTTCATCTTTCTGTACATGTTGTGCCCCCTCTTGTACCTATTCTTGGTACACTTCCTTCTCTCATCTGCATAGCTCTTATTCCTTCCAGAGTTTCTCTTTCAACTCATGCAACTCCTCTATTTCCTCCATTCTTCATTTTCTCTCTGCCTTTCTGCATTCCTCCTAATGCATTGTTGCCTCTTCACCTCTATTTCGAAAGCTGATTTCTACACAAGTGGTTTTCTTGAAACTTGCAACTTTTTTCCTCCTCCGCATTATCAACAATCTTCCTCTTGCCTTTGTCGCACACTGGTATGTTTACCTCTGTTGTTGCTCTCCTGGATGTTGCTTCACATTACTTTGCTAACCATTCCATAGTGATGCCGACCAGTTCATTGGGCCTGGAGAAGTTGTAACAATATCTACATGTCTCCTCCTCCACCCAATGACACGCCCTATGGATCCACTAAAACTGTACTCTCGCCCAATGATCTTTTACAAAACAATGCAGGTCATACAGATTGTAGCTTCAAGCGTCTAAAGGATATTTCTTTATCTCCTCTTCTTCGACATATGCGTGCTTGAAATTTTGTATCTCATATAACCTGATACACAATGCAAGAGCGGGCCAAGGTGCCTTGCTCTTCTGATGGAACCTAGCTGACAGTCCTGCCGAGATGTGGTATGATACTTCTTGCATGACGAGCTTGTCCAAGGAAAACTTCGCCAAAACATGCAGAGGCTTCTCCATGTTGTACATCCATATGAAGGTGTGGGACAGTGAGGCATACCAATCTGCTATTTCGATCAGTGCCTCCATTGCTACCTTCAACATGTTAGGTGGATCCTACTCAAATATCATCTTGTACATCGAGGTGACAAAATGATCTGACAGTTATGTGATGACTCCTCTGAAGCTGCATTTAGACAACATTTTAGAAATAAGTGTTCACAGAGGTCTCCGCCGATTTCCATGCCCACTTCAAGCCCGAGACTCTTGACGGGCATAGATTGCATCCAAGATGTAAGCGGACATGTAGATTTCTACTTGCTGGCCTTTGGGTGGTTGTCCAACTCTTATTACCTATTCCTTTAGCCGGTGAGCCATCATGTCAGACTAGTTGCATGACTTTCCTTCACTAGACAGTTGGTCCAATGTGATCACCCAACTCTACGGGAAGGTCTCCGTGCTCTCTTGGCCATACAAGTGACATGCTATGATGACCAAGTATTGATATGCCTTCTGTAGTATCCTCATATTGTAAACGTAGTTGGGTGTCATCGTCAATTTGGCCATCTCCTTTACCCAATTCTTCAAGATATCCATGGAGTTGACATTGTTGCAGGGTATGCTGAAGGGTGTCTCCATGGTTATCACTTGCTTCGACATATGGCACATCTGTTCATAATCATGTGCCTTGAAGGTAGAAATCTCTATCCTGCTAATGCTACTCAATGTCATCATCTCAGTGTCAGTGTGCAAGATGATCCAATGTATCATGTCTGCGCATGGGAACACGGGATACCAGCATGCAATCGTGTACAAGCTAGACTTGTGAATGTTCACATAGACTTGGCATTCTTCGAGTTCTTCCCCAAATGTGCCTTCAAATGCATCATTGACCTCTTGCCATTTCATCTTGATTTCTTTGTCTACAATCAGCTTAGTGTCTTCATAGATTAGAAAACTTGTAAACACTCGCTCAAATGTTGCTCCAATTGCACTTTCGTCGATGTCCTTTGATCCTACTCTCTTTGAGGCCATTGATCCTAAACTAATGAGAGGTGGACGAACACCTACTAGATGTGGAGACATGGCGACATGCATGGCAAGAAATATGTCACCTAAAACCAAAGAAAACTTGAGGGGTGACATGAAACATACCCAGGGATTAACTGGCTAGGATTGCACAATTTCTCCTAGTAGGCTTGGAGACTAGCTACTGGAATTGTGCAAAAGGTAGTCCAGACTGCTAGGATGTTGGATGGATACTAGAATTGTGCAATGCGCAATCCATAATGGCCTACTGGCTACTAGGATTGCGCAATGCGCAATTTTAGCTGGTCAGGGTTGTAGGCCTAGTGACTGCATTGCCCAAGTTTGTAGGCCAATAGTTACTTCCCCTCATAATTGTGCAATGCAATACTGTAGGACAGTCATTAGGCAAAAATGTACATTTATGGGAGGAAGGCAGAGCCTTCCTTCTCAAGATTGTGCAATGTTGTGTAGGTGAGCCAGAGTCTAGGCGAAGGTTGCCCAGACCCGCCGATGGGAAACTGAAAGAAAATGGGGATGTGAATGCATGGTGATATTGAGTGTAAGAAGGAGTGAATGACCATTCATGCAAATAGTGAATGCAAGATTCAAAAAATGGAACAACATGAATGTGTGTGAAGCGAGTCGTCGAATCAGTGACCACTCGTGAAAAATAGTGTCATGCATGTGATAGTAGTGAGATGCTGACGAAAAGTGAAACAGTGCTAGTACAATCTAATTGCATGTAAAAGACAGCAAGTGTTCACAAAAATCAAGCAGACAACACTCACATAAGCCAAAACACAAAGAGTGATAGAAATGCTACAAAAGACAAGTTAAGCAAACTTACCTAGAAATAGCTGAGCTGGATGTGTTGAAGACTCTTGGATGTGTTGTGGGATGTCACAGATCCAAGATTGATGTGAAGAAGTGAGCTTTGAAGTGTCGAATAAATAAGTTTGAGGCTCATGACGTACATAACATAAATCTAGGAAAAAGCGACACTTAGAGTAAAGTTTCTAAAATGATCTTTGCATGTAACCTCGAGCTGCTAAAAATAGCTCACTAAAATCTAGGGATGCTTTTTGCATGTTTCTTTTTGCTATTTTGGCAAAAAGCATCCCATGCATGCAAGTCAAGTTTTCCTAGTCCCAGGTGGAACCGGTCAACCCGATGGCACATGCAACAGTCTGCTTGCTTGAGGGAGAAATTTGCACACTTTTGGGAGGGAGCTGGGCTAGCTCTCTAGAGGGATTGCACAATTTCTTTGAGGAGCAGCTGATTGTTGCCCAGAATTGTGTAATTTCTTGGCTGAGCAATCCCACTGGGTTATATTGCGCAATTTTCTTTGGGATGTTTGACAAGTAGGATTGTGTAATTTTTGAGCCTAGCAGCCTACCAATCAAATTTGCACAATTTCTGGAGGGAAGACTAGTTCCCCTCCAGAATTGCACAGTTCCTTGAGGGATCTGTCGAGCTAGTAGCTAGACCAAGTCTAGGGAAGCAACCTGTGAGGAGAGTGCAACAAGCTATCATGCATAGGTTGTCATGCTACTAGAAAACCACTAGAGCTCATGTACTTGATAGGGCAAGACATGCTGCTGATGTTATAGACATTTTTGTGCCTTACAGCTTTGAGCATGAAATGTCCATAATCCAAGGGATCCAAAGTCCCTAAAGATGTTGTTACAGCTCCTAAAGGAACAAGGTCAACCAATGGCAGCTTCTCCCAGAAGTTCTCCACCAAAAACCACTCAGAACTAGTCAAATCAGGATCAATTCAGAAGCTCCACTAGCTGCCTGTGTTGCAAAGCACCCAAATACACTGGCTAGGTACATTGCAACGCACTCGAATGCACTACCCAGGTGCGTTGAGCGGGAAATGACAAGTGTCAGAGTCATTCAACGAGGTGGAAAGACCATGGAAGCTTCCAGAATCTTCTCCAATGACACTTGCCTCACTGAATTCGACCAAGTGATGAGTAAGAGGCTCTCAGTCTCCAAGTGGAAGTAAGAACTGACAGAGAGAAGCCACAAGTCAAAACATAAGCTGACTCATCCTCTCTGCTTACATCTATATATGGATCCCTCATCCCAGAGATCCGGAGGTTGGAATTTTGTACTTTGCAGAGAATTGCTGTTGGTTTGAGATTGAGATTAGTACATTGGGTGATTTATGCTTTGTTGGAGGAGAGGAAGGGATTCCTTTGCTGGGAGGTAGATGCTAGATCAGGACTCACTTGGTTGTATCTCCTCTTGGACTTTCTTATCATATCAATAAAATTATTTGAGTTTCTCCTACATGTTGTGTATCAATGATGTTTTGTTATATTTGCATGTTTAGCTTAATCTGATCCTGAGCTTTTTATGAATGTATATCTATATCTTCGTGTAGTTTCTCTCTCTTGTGATCTTGCAGGATTTCGGTGAAGCTGGGCCGGTAAGGGAGCAAGGAGCTGGGAGCTATTGGAGAGAGGAGCAATTGGATCAACAAACTAGCGAAAGACACAGGTTAGTTAAATCCTTTCTCCTCATTTACATTTCGTAAAGAAGAATACTCAAGTAGCTTTCCTTGTTTGTTGCTAAGGCACTATCACACCTTAGAGTGGGATAGGGGCATTCTGAATAGATACTTTTCCCAACAAAAAATTGGTGACTCCGCTGGGGATCGTATCTAGTTAGTTTATTTTTGTTTCTATTGTTGTTCTTCTCATAAACTTAGGAGTGGAGAATCGAACTGCATTTTCCATTTACAAATGAAAAGTAGAGATCTGTGTTATAGACATTTTTGTGCCTTACAGCATTGAGCATGAAATGTCCATAATCTTAGGGATCCAAAGTCCCTAAACATGTTGTTCCTACCCCTAGAGGAACAAGGCTAACAAACCACAGCAATTCACAAAAGTTCTCCACTTGAAACTGCTCAAAAACAAGTCAATTCAGGATCATGTCAACTGCTCCACTGACCATCTGTGCTGAATGTCAATGGCTCCACTGGCTACCTGTGTTGAATGTCAACTGGAACAAAGGCTACCTGCGCTGAGCGAGAATGGACAAGTGAGAGGCTCATTTCTCAAGGTGTCAAGACCCAGGAAGCTTCCAAAATGACACTTGCCTCAGGGAATTCGACTGGTGATGAGTAAGAGGTTCCAAATCTCCAAGTGGAAGCAAGAACCTCCAAGTGGACTCAAGAACTGATAGAGTGAGAGGACACTAGTCAGATCTCAAGCTGACTCATCCTCTCTCCAAACATCTATATATGGATCTCTTCTCCATGAGATCTGGAGGCTGGAATTTTGTTATTGTAAAGAATTGATGTTGGTTTGAGACTGGAATCATTGGGTGCTTAATGCTTTGAAGGGGCTGAAGATAGGAATTCCATTTGCTGGGAAGGAGATGCTGGATTGGAGCCCTCTGGGTTGTATCTCTTCTTGAACCTTGTTATTCATCAATAAAGCTGTCTTGGTTTCTCCTATATGCTGATGTATTTTGATGTATAAATGTATTAGTGTATTTGGTTTATTTCTAATCCTAAACTAGTTATGAATGTGAACATCTGTCTTTGTGTAGTGTTCTTCTCTTGTCTCAAGTAGTTGTTCTCTTGTCGCAAGTAGTTGTTCTCTTGTGATCTTGCAGGAAGTTGTAGCTGGATAAGCAAGAAGGCAAGTAGATGTGAACACCCAAAGAGAAGGGAGATTGGATCGAGGGACAAACGGAAGACACCGGTAAGTCTATTGATCTCTCTTCTTTCACATTTCATAAAGGAAGAAACCAGTGTAGCTGTATTCGTTTGTTGCTAAGGCACTGTCACACCTTAGGTGGATAGGATCGTCCTGCATAGGCATTTTTCCCCACAACAAATTGGCGACTCCACTGGGGATTATTTGTTTAGTCATTTTGTTTGTGTTTCCATCATTTGTTTACTTCATAGACTTGACAGCATCAATCGAACTGCATCTTTCCCGGATGCAAAGTAGAAAGTTGCTGCTTTGATCCAGTTGCTGGACCTGTCTATGATCTGAAAAATGGGTTCACAAATGATTTGATGATCCTTGTGATAGATCTTAGTAGCTTTCAAAGCATCCCTTTGATTATACCTTGCTTGTGTTTCTGATTTGGCCTGAAACTGTTGATTTTTGAGCAATTTGTGACCCAGAACCCAGGAGAAACGAGAGTTTCTCCTTCAACGCAACTGCTGTGAAGGCAGTCTGCATTTCAACGCAGTTCCCGTGAGGGCTACCTGCGCTGAATGTCAAATCCTCAGTGTTGAGGTTGCGCTGAACCAGTTTGGCATTGTGCAGCTGGGGTTCTCTGCTCTCTGTTGCCCTGTTTTGATCTCTGTTTTTTGCAGCCTTTAACCAGCATAGGTACCAGTCAGATAACTCCTTTTCTTTGCTTAGATTCTGCCTCCTTTTGTACAAAAAGACTGTGAGTGTTTTTATGTGTTTGTGGCATCATTTACAGTTTTCCTTTGCATGATTAAAATAGTCATCCTGTAGCCTTTGATTCAGATCTGATTGATTGTGATCTTAGAAGAGAGTTCATTGGCTGTTTGCAGATTGATTATACATTTACTTTTGCTTATTGGTTTGAATTTGTCTCTTTTGAAGTGTCAAAACAAGTCTTTATTTCGAAAATCGTTAAGTGTTGTAATCTCTTCTATCTTCTCTGATTTCGAGAAAGTGAACTTGTTTGTATTGATCATTTAAAAGCAAATTCAAAGTTGTACAAAAATCTTTATTTGTAGGCATCAATACTAAGAAAGCGGAAAACAAACACCTGCATTGTGCATTTTGCATTTGATAGTTTGCATGTTGGATTTAGGAAAAGTGCATTAGAGTGTGCTGATTGCTCTTTGAGAAAAGATGGTGTCTTTCTTTTCCCTTAGAAGCTAGGATTTTCAAAGTTGAAAAGATATAAAGCTTGCTTATCATCTTTAGACTGCATTTAGGAATTTGTATCATACATCTCGTGGTGAACCTTGAAAGGCAAACTTTAAAAAGATCAACCTAAAATAAACCGAATGAACCTAACAACACTTTGTAACATAACGCACAACATAGAGGTCTAGGCTAGAGACGTGTTCCGGCGTCGTTAAGCCTAGTGACTGTCGATCTCGTGGAAGGTGGGTGATTCCTCCTGAGGGACGATAGCGCTAGTACGGATTGTGCTCCCACGTACCATCGCGTATATATTGGGAGACCCCTATAGGCATATATCCTTTATCCTTAGGAAGCCGTGTCGGCCGCCCTACTGATCGCAATGCAGTGAACACAACATTCACGAAGATCGACCGCCCGTACCTTAAAAAGTATTCTGCGGTTTTGCGAAAAGTTTGGCACACCCTCTACCTAGAACTCCAGAGCAGTTCCTTTTGGCCTTTTTCAGACTCTATAACGGAAAAATTCCATCCGAGCATTTGTCACTTCGGGCTCGTTAAAACATCGAAGGAGACTAGAGTCATCTTTAGCTTTTTCTCGACTCTTTAAAACTGAAAAAGCAAGTTGTGTCTAAAGCGTCGTTAAAATTTATTTTAAACGGAACAATCACCCTCTAATTCCTGCGTTGATCTTTAGGTTGAAAGATGGAGCACACCAACCAAGGAATTCCCCTTGGTGGAAATCCTAGTCCCTTCTCCTCTTGGGGAGATGTTGGTGCGCCCCACATGGCCACATTGTCGCTTCCAGGACTGAAAATTGGCCTGCCAGTCTGGCTCTTTTAAACCAATGTCGTTCAGAACGTCACCATTCCTGAACCGTCGAGTCAACAGTTAGACCAGACCAGAGTCGCCCACCATACTTCGACTTCATCTTCCTCTCCTCCTTCCTCTTCGCTTGACGGAACTGGTAAAACCAAAAACCAGGCTCCTAAGGAGAAGAAGCAGAAGAAGAAGAAAGAAAAGAAGAAGAAGGAGCCAAAGGCGACTAGGGGCAAACGAGAGTCGTCTGACAAAAATCCACACACAGCACTGACCAGGCCTAAATCGCCATGCGTCATATGCAAGGGAGACCACTTCCATAGAGATTGTCCCTGTATCCCTCGAATACTAAGGGACTGGTCTCCCCGTTTGCACAATTCGGTAGCATCAACCTCTGATAGCCATGTTGATTGCTCACTGTCAACTAGTGGGAGTGAAGCCCCAGGACAGAGAGGGAAAGCTAAATTTCCCTGCAGACTGTGTGAAGGCGATCATGCCATCCACCGTTGTCCCTTCTTAGACGAGGCAAAAAGAGTTCTGGAAGATCGCCCGATTTTACGAGCGCAACTTCCTCCTGGATATCAAAGACTCCTGCCAAGTCCTTCGCTAGTTGAGAACCCGGCTGACCCGCCCAGGTGGTCAGCCGAAGCACCTGTCATTGAAGATGAACCATCTGAATCCATACCTGACGAAATTCTAAAGGTTGAAACGGCAGTTGACCCGGTTTTGCCTTCAGAGGCTCTATCTTCGAATGATACCATCACAGAGGAGAATAAAGACGACACCGTCCAAATTCTCTTCATTAACACTGACTCTGATGAACAAGGGGGCAATGCCACCATTCCTTTATCGCAGGAAGGAAGTTCATCAGAGCAATATCCGGCCGTCTACTCGGTCCCACCACCAAGCAACCTAGTTGTCTCGTTCGACTGGAACCAACTAGGCAGACCCCGGTTGCCAGCCAGTATACCATTCAGAATTATTGTCCAAATATACAGAATGGTAATGGCTGGCACTATCATTGATGAGGGGGCATCTGTGAGTATCCTTTCCTCTATTTCTTGGAAAGCGCTTGGTTCGCCAGTGCTTTTACCTGAAATGAGAAATCTATCAGGTTTTGATAAAGGAACCAGTCGACCTTTAGGGATCCTCCCCAATGTGCCCATAACATTGAAAGGGAAGACCGTTCAAATGAACGTGATGGTCGTTCAAGGACCCTTGGATTATAACCTACTCCTTCGACGAGAATATATATATTGCATGGGAGCTATAGTCTCCTCACTCTTTAGAGTAATGTGTTTTTCGCATGAAGGAAGAGTGGTCAAGCTCATGGACCAACTTTCGTTTCCCGGATCACACATCGCAAATAGTCATGTACCATCCCTAAATGGTCTATTCACGCAAGAAGTGTCTCAACCCACGGTCCGTCCTCCTGATGAGCGCGAGTAATCCGGGAGGATATGACTGGAACCCAGGGGGCATGCGTCCTGGTCTGCTTCGGCAGGGAAACTTTGGGTATAGAGTAGGTTTCCGCGGGAGAATATGACTAGTCTGTACCCCGTCCATCTAGGAAGAGGGTTATTCTAGAATAAGATTCTTTTGTCAAAGTTATGTGAGTGAAATAAACTATTTTTCACCCACCTTTGTCTATTTCGGTAGACATTGCCGAGGAAGTGTTTTGTTTAAACTACTAACAAGACAATCTTTGGGTAACCTGAAAGAGGTAAGCCTCTCTCGTTAAAACAAATGTTTTGGCGGAAGAGAAGTAGAGGTAACCTTGAAACTCTGCTTTATACCTGGGGGCATGCAAACCTTTTGGAGTGCAAGCAAGGGGCAACTATTTATTTTTTAAATTTTTAGGACCTCTAACCCTTTAAACTCGTAGGATTAGTCGTTTCCAAACTTGCATAAAAGAAGGATCCGAAGCAAAGCTTAGTGAGATGAAGCTCCATAAAAAATAGAATCTTGATGAGACACTCTTATCATATGACTGGGTAATCGAGCAGTTTTAGCACAAAGTTCATGCTCGTTAAAAAATAAACGCAAGATCCGAGCAGTTTTAACGCGGAATTCATGCTCGTTAAAAAATAAACATAAGAAATGAGCAAGTGTTTCCACCAGTGTTTAAGCTCATTTTAAAATAAAAAATGAACCTACCCGGTAAATAACCGCCGTGAATGTAATATCATCAGCCATTAAAGCCTTGGTCGTGTTTGCACCTGTCACCTCCACTTTTCATTTGGCCGATCATTCACCTCCATATGATTGTTTACCCATTTTGAGGAACAGCTGCGAAGAGTGATTTCACCTAGCCATCCTTGTGACACTGCCGTGATTGGAAAATTCCAACCTATACCTGGAATCAGCTGCTAACCCTGTTTATCACTCGTTCCTCAAAAGACGAGTCTTCTTTATGCTCTTTTCAACTGATACGTAAAATATGAAAAGATTGCCGAGTTTTGGCCTTCCAGCTCATTAAAGCAACCGGAAGAGCTATCCCTCCTCTAGATTTTAATATTTTTGGACCTGAGGGATTATTGCACAAAAAGATCGAGCGCTTGTTTTATTCGGCTCGTTAAAACTATCGAAAACTCATCCCTTCTGTATTGTTTTATACTTTTTCAGACTTAAGGGATTAGATGACGAAAAAGGAATTTTGGAGTAGACTTTATGTACCTTTTCAGACTCTCTAAAAATGAAAAGGACCGAGTTATCCTTGTCGTTAGACTCGTTAAAATTATTAAATAGCGACAAACTTGTCTTTAGACGAGAACGAGTTTCACTATCGCTAGGCTCGTTAAAACATAGCGATGGGCTTGCCTGAAGGGCAGGTTATAGAACAAGCATATGTTATCCTCCTCAAGCTTGAAAAAAATAAAGAGGTACTGGTCAGCAATGACTGGGGAAAAATTGGGAGAAACTAAAGAAAACTTTGATGGTAGCAAGTCGCTCTTGAACATGACACTTTCCCTCTGTGCCACAATCGGGTTGGGTTGTTTCATTCACCGGTCACATCCATGGTCTCGCCATACCATCCATATTTGGGGTAATGCTACCGATCCATCGCATCAGTGTCGCCATATGTTCAAGAGAAGTCGTTCAGAAAGAGTCAACCGTGTCCCATCCACTGCCATACATTATCCTTCATCCATTCATGACCGCCACCCTGAATCATATGTCACAGATCGTTTTCACCTCCATTAAAATCATTAGCTCCGTTCCGTGTCACTGATGTGGGATTCATTAAGGCCCTCCTGTGACAGATCGCTTCTTGTCGACATCAGCTCATTATCCAAGAAGTTGATCTAGGAACAACCCCTTCAGTACTTTGAAGCTTGCATGCCACAATGGCAAGTTTCTCACTTCCGGCGACAGGTATACATCAATGACCTTCGACCGAAAGATTTTGCGTGGTGTTCGACGCCAAGTCCTTTATTCACACCACGTAAATTGTACTGCAGTACCTTGAGGGTCATTATCATTATCGGTGATTCCTCTCGCGCTTGTTAACGGTTTACATCATTGACCAGTAATCAAGCAATGTCTTTCCATGTTCGACTTCAGAACAATTCTCACATGGATCGACTTGTACTTAGAGTGAATATCGAACGAGTTTGAAGACCCCGGATCTATTTTTATCCATCCGGGTTGCGATATATATTCAGGAAAGATAAAGACATTGACATGTACATCATTGCAGCAGATAATCATCCTACTCAAAGGATGATAATTTCATCAAAATTATCAGTCTATCATCAGACGATTGTCTGTTCTATGTACAGAAAAATGAATTTATAAAGCTGAGCATGGGAATGTCCGCCTCAGCTAGATCATGAAAGCAGTATGAAAAATAATGTATTGTATTGTATTGTATTACAGGTCTCCTCCCAGCATTGGATGAACTTCGGATCCCCCTGATAAAGCATTTCGCCCGATAAACAGCCTCATACTTTAGGGGGCAACTGTTATAGACATTTTTGTGCCTTACAGCATTGAGCATGAAATGTCCATAATCTAAGGGATCCAAAGTCCCTAAACATGTTGTTCCTACCCCTAGAGGAACAAGGCTAACAAACCACAGCAATTCACAAAAGTTCTCCACCTGAAACTGCTCAAAAACAAGTCAATTCAGGATCATGTCAACTGCTCCACTGACCATCTGCGCTGAATGTCAATGGCTCCACTGGCTACCTGCGTTGAATGTCAACTGGAACAAAGGCTACCTGCGCTGAGCGAGAATGGACAAGTGGCAGGCTCATTTCTCAAGGTGTCAAGACCCAGGAAGCTTCCAAAATGACACTTGCCTCAGGGAATTCGACTGGTGATGAGTAAGAGGTTCCAAATCTCCAAGTGGAAGCAAGAACCTCCAAGTGGACTCAAGAACTGATAGAGGGAGAGGACACTAGTCAGATCTCAAGCTGACTCATCCTCTCTCCAAACATCTATATATGGATCTCTTCTCCATGAGATCTGGAGGCTGGAATTTTGTTATTGTAAAGAATTGCTGTTGGTTTGAGACTGGAATCATTGGGTGCTTAATGCTTTGAAGGGGCTGAAGATAGGAATTCCATTTGCTGGGAAGGAGATGCTGGATTGGAGCCCTCTGGGTTGTATCTCTTCCTGAACCTTGTTATTCATCAATAAAGTTGTCTTGGTTTCTCCTATATGCTGATGTATTTTGATGTATAAATGTATTAGTGTATTTGGTTTATTTCTAATCCTAAACTAGTTATGAATGTGAACATCTGTCTTTGTGTAGTGTTCTTCTCTTGTCTCAAGTAGCTGTTCTCTTGTCGCAAGTAGCTGTTCTCTTGTGATCTTGCAGGAAGTTGTAGCTGGATAAGCAAGAAGGCAGGTAGCTGTGAACACCCAAAGAGAAGGGAGATTGGATCGAGGGACAAAAGGAAGACACCGGTAAGTCTATTGATCTCTCTTCTTTCACATTTCATAAAGGAAGAAACCAGTGTAGCTGTATTCGTTTGTTGCTAAGGCACTGTCACACCTTAGGTGGATAGGATCGTCCTGCATAGGCATTTTTCCCCACAACAATCTGCCACTCTAGTCCACTCACTGGGCCTGTTTATGATCTGAACAGCTGATCCACAAATGCTCTAATAGCCCTTTGTGATAGCTCTTAGTCCTCCTTTAAATCATCCTCCTAATTGGACCTTATTGATAGCTTTTATCTGGCCAAAAACCTCTGATCAAACTGCAAACCGTGACCCAGAACCTGGAGACAATTCTCGTTTCTGCTTTAGCACAGGCTTTGTGAAGAGACTCTGCATTTCAACGCAGGTCCCGAGAGGGCTACCTGCGCTGCAATTCAGTTTCTCTGTGCAACAGGTGCGCTGATCAGCCTTTGCCCTATGCAGCTGTGGTTCTTTGCATCCTTGTGTTCAGTTTTATCTTTGTTTTTTTCAGCTTGTTATCAGTGTGTGTACCTATCTGAAAACCCCTTGTCTCTGCCTTAATTCCACCTCAGTTGTATAAAAGAAACTGTATTTGTTTTTGTGTATTTGTTACATCATTTGCAGTTTCCCATTACAAAAGTAAACTAATCATACTGTCGCCCTTAGATCTAGACCTTTCGTAAGGTCGTTTTGATCTAAGGAGTAAGTTTGTTTGCTGTTGACAGTTGATTGCACTTTTACTTTTGTCTTTTTGTTTGAATTTGTGAATTTCTAGTGTCGAAACAAGTGTTTAATTCAAAATCATAAAGTTTCGTAATCGTCTTTTTTATTTCAAAAAGAAACTTGTTTGTGTTTTCACTTGAAATCGAATTCAAATTTGTACAACAGCTTTCTTTTTAGGCATCAATATTAAGAAAGTGAAAACAAATACATGCATTTGTGCATTTGCATTTTGAGAGTTTGTATGGTTTGATTTAGGAAAAGTGCATTTACAGTGTGCTCTATGCTCTTTGAGAAAATATTGTGTCTTTCTTTTCCCCTTGTAGCTAGGATTTTCATTGTTGAAAAGAGATAAATGCTTGCTTATCATCTTTAGACTGCATTTAGGAATTGTATCTACATCTCGTGGTGATCCAAAAAGGCAAACTTCTAAGAAAGATCAACCTAAAATAAATTGAATGAACTTAACAACGCTTTGTAACTTAACGCACAACATAGAGGTCTAGGCTAGAGACATGTTCCGGCGTCGTAAAACCTTGTTACTATCGGCCTCACTGATGGTTGGGTGATTCCTCCTGAGAGACGATAAGTGCCAGTACGGATTGTGCTCCCACGTACCGTCGAGTATATATTGGGAGACCCCTATAGGCATAAAACCTTTATCCATAGGAAGCCGTGTCGGCCGCCCTACTGATCGCAATGCACTGAACACAGCATTCAGGAAGATTGACCGCCCGTACCTTAAAAAGTATTCTGCGGTTTTGCGAAAGGTTTGGCACACCCTCTACCTAGAACTCTAGAGCAGTCCCTTTCGTTCCTTTTCAGACTCCTTAATGGAAAAGGTCCATCTGAGCACTTCTCACTTTAGGCTCATTAAAAATCGAAGGAGACTATAGTCATCTTTTGCTTTTTCTCGACTCTTTAAAATTGAAAAAGCAAGTTGTGTCTAAAGCGTCTAAAATTCATTTAATTCGGAAACATATTTCCCCTTTTGTATTTTAGTTGATCGAGTAATCCGCAATCGTGGAAGAAAGTCAATTGAAACCCCGTCGTTCGCAAAGGCTTACGAGTCAACCATCTTTGTCTCCGGAATCGAAAACAGTACGGACAAAACGAACTCGTTTAACCGGTTCGAAATCTCCCATTAAAGTTAGAACAAGTGTTCCAACAACATCCGAGATTCCGGTTACTCCAAACATTTCTGGAAACCCTGCCTCTACAGAAGAAGTTCAACAACCACAGAGGGACAGTGATACTGATCCTAGTCTGAGAGCAAACACTTGTGTTACTGAACCAGTTCCATCTGTAACCGGTTCAGAGAGTCTTGCTCTTCAAACATCTGTTGTTGTCGATTCAACCCCTTCTTCGGCACCAGAAATATTTTACGGACCTGACGGTCTTCCCCTTCCACCTGGTTTGATTGCGATAGAGGAAATTGTAGAAGATCCGCAAGCAAGTACTCCAACACATTTTGGAGTCGGGGTCACTCTATTTCCTTCGACATCAGAAGTTAGTCTACCACCAGTGGAAGTTCCTGTAGAATCGCTAGGTAATCTTTTGGATAGACTCAAAATGTCTGAACAACTGTCAACATCTAGGACTGTGTCGGCTGACACAGTGACAACAGAACTCCCTGTCGTCACTCCGACAATGTTTGCCGGCGTACCATCTGTCCCGACTAGCTCACAACCGCTAGAAAAAGTCCATCCAGGGGCTATTTCGACAGTATGGTTTGTTCCTGTTTGTTCCTCCGGAATAATATCCGGCAACTCTTATGTTGAGACTCGCCAAATTGATCCATTTGGAGGTCAATTTGGGCAATCCAGTCCCCAAGGGCAGACAATCCCCTTGAGTTCCGGATTGCCACCATATGGGGGGCAGTATGCCCTTTCATTACCCGCTCCGGGAGGATATCCATACGAGAGTTCACAACAGTATTCAGGTTATACTGGAGTTACATCAAGTGGTTGGGTACCTATACTACCCCAACAACCAAGGGTTGTGTATTCGATGCAACAATGCGTACCTGTGTCGAATATACCTACTACACCGGCCATTGTGACAATATCACAAGTTCAAACGCTGCCTGTTGTATGTCAACCTCAAATTTCTCAGGTTGTAATGCAACAACCCCTTGACTCTGTGACTCAACCACAATCGCCGACTGGTGGGGCGACATAGGTCCAAACGGGTACAATTACCCCACACCTTGGTCCAACGGTTAGTATAGCGCAACAGAACATGGCTTCACAACCGTGGCTGGTGCAATACCAACAACCACAATTCCAACAAGTATACCAAGGTTCTGAGCAACAGATCTTTGCGAACAGTGGACAACCGTACATTCAAAACGGTCAAAATCAACCATTCTACAATGGTCAAGTCCACCAACCGTATCAGTCGTACCAGCATCAACTACATTATGCTGGTATGCAAAGGCCAACTGCTCAGGCAATTCCATCATATCCTGGGTATGCTTCACCTAACCTGAATCAACAGTTACCATTCGTGGCAACTTTAGAGTTACCTGATTTACACCGGTTAACAAATGATCCAATTGCTTATGCCCCTTGGTGGCCAGCGATCCCTCATAAAATTCCATCAGATATCCCTAAATTTAATGGAAATCCAGGTGAAGATCCATCGAATCACGTGATGACATTTCATCTATGGTGTTCATCAAACACCCTAAACGATGATTCGATAAGGCTTCACCTTTTTCAGAGGACGTTAACAGGTCCAGTGGCAAAATGGTATATTGAATTGCCTAGAGCTTCGTTCGACAACTTCAGTACCTTAGCCACGACTTTCTTAACCCATTTTCAATTACCGATAAGGTATGAAATGGGAACGGAAATCTTAACCAACTTCAAACAGACAACGGCCACTCACATATATGATCATATACATGAGCGGCGACGTCGTCGTAGGATGGTAAAAACATACGTTCCCGATCAGCTATTAGCTGAATGGTTTATCAAGTCGTTACTTCCTGCCATAACAGAAGATGTGGCAAAGGGGGGAGTCGTAACGGAAGAGCAAGTTATCGCTCGTGCGCAATATCTAGACTTGGTCTATACTCAGTCTGGCACGCTCTGCGACAAAATACCTGACGCCCCTAGCCCGGAATTCTCAATTCCTCCTCCTCTTAAATCAAACAATGACTCTCACGCCGGTGATGGCGTGATTGGCACGACAAACACGAAATCGACAAAGGCTATGTCCAAGAAGGCCCGTAAGATTTCATATCAAAATGCAAAAGACGAAATTCTTGCTTCGGAAGTAAATGTTGTATTAGCAGATAAAGGCAAAGAAACCAAACAACCAGGAAGCAAGAAGAAACAAGGCAAAGCGAAGAAGAAGAAATAGGGTGAGTCATCTCCTGAAAAAACTTCTTCAGACCCTCCGGGAAATAGGAAACCCCCCTTTGGGTGTCAGATATGTGATGAGAATCACTGGACGAAAGAATGTCCATACAAAGCTAAGCTTAAAAGATTCATTAAAAGTTTGCAAACCTCAGTTGTGTTAACTGATCCGTTTCCAAATCCAGGAACAAATCTGGTTGAAAGTGGAAATTCTTCCCCATCGCAAGTGCTAATGTTGTCGATTTCGAAGCAGCAAAATGATGCTTTGATTTCGACAAGGAACAAAGATTACGGGAATCCACAGCTGTCGAACGATAAGGATAAAGATCAACCAAGTAGTTCGACAACAACTTCGGCAGAAGTTGTACCACCCATCATTCCTGAATTAACAATAAAACCGCCAAAGGGAGTAGTACACAAGTCGACGTTTAATCCCCGCGCTAGAGCGACGCAGCATTATAACATAGTGGAAGATTTTTCCCAATCGCCATCTGCTATGTCGACTCTTGAGGTGCCGCAAAATTGCCTCTCCCAAGAGAAAGCTTTATTACCAGCAATAGGTGGGATTGACCCAATGGATTCCAATCTTGTGGCCTTTAATCATAAAGGATATGACCCTCAGTTACCAGCTCAACTAGCTTTCCTTATTCAAGTGAAAGCCCTCAACAAAACAGTTCATCGAACAATTATTGATGAGGGGGCATCTACATGTATTATGTCGATGAGTTGCTGGAAAACTTTAGGATCTCCAACCTTGTCACAATCTGCGACGACGTTAAAAGCATTCGACGGAAGGACATATACCCCATATGGTATCCTAAATAACTTGAAAGTTGAACTAGGAGGGAAAACAGTAGAAATAGATGTTGAAGTCATAGATGGGAATCTTGATTACAACATCCTACTAGGAAGACCATGGATATATGCCATGGTAGCTGTTGTGTCGACCTATTTCAGAAAGATTGCATTTCCCTTTCAAGGAGGGATTACAATTGTCGATCAACAAAACTTCCTCCCCAATGGTTCTCAAGTTAATGGAAGCATTCCAATGATCCATGGAAGCAATCATTCGCTCCAAAATATCGGAGTAGGTCTCCTAAAAGACCCTGCCTTAATGGGTACTTTTTCCCTACCGCCTCCGAGTAATCTGGCGGAAGTGGCCACAGTGGAATATGAAACCTTCTATATCTAATGGATTTGGACTCCGAGGACGGTTCTTATCTCGTGTCAACCTCGTTAAAAAATGAAACAAGGAGTCATGAGGATAGTTCTTTTACTGTGTCAACCTCATTAAAAAATGAAACAGATCCCCTTTTCAAACCTCAAAGGTAAACCTTCATTCCAACCACCGAGTTGAATGCAATGAAGCTTGGGGGGCATGCACCTCGTTTTGCGTTATTATGTTGGGGGCATACAAACTTATCATCGAGAAGTTTTAGCACATAGTTCATGCTCGTTAAAAAATAAACATAAGATCGAGCAAGTGTTTCAACCCGCGTTTAAGCTCGTTAAAAAATGAACTATCCTCCGGTAAATAACAACCGTGAATGTAACATTATCAGCCATTAAAGCCTTGGTCGTGTTTGCACCGTCACCTCCACTTTTCCATTGGCCGATCATTCACCTCCATTTGATTGTTTACTCATTTTGAGGAACAGCTGCAAAGAGTGATTTCACTAGCCATCCTTGTGACACTGCCGTGCTTGGAAAATTCCAACCCTTACCTGGAATCAGCGGCTACCCATTTTATCACACGTTCCTCGAAAGACGAGTCTTCTTTAAGCTCTTTTCATCTGACTCGTAAAATATGAAAAGATTGCCGAGTTTTGGCCTTCCAGCTCGTTAAAACGACAAGAAGTGCTATCCCTCCTCTAGATTTTAATCTTTTTGGACCTGAGGGATTATTGCACAAAAAGATCGAGCGCTTGTTTTGTTCGGCTCGTTAAAACTATCGAAAATTCATCCCTTCTGTATTGTTTTATACTTTTTCGGACTTAAGGGATTAGATGACGAAAAAGGACTTTCGGAGTTAACTTTACGTACCTTTTTAGACTCTCTAAAAATGAAAAGGACCGAGTTATCTTTGTCGTTAGACTCGTTAAAAAGATTGATAGCGACAAACTTGTCTTTAGATGAGAACGAGTTTCACTATCACTAGGCTCGTTAAAACATAGCGATGGGTTTGCCCGAAGGGCAAATTATAGAACAAGCATATGTTATCCTCCTCAAGCTTGACAAAAATAAAGAGGTACTGGTCAGCAATGACTGGGGAAAAATTGGGAAGAAACTCAAAGAACCTTTATTGGTAGCAAGTCGCTCTTGAACATGACACTTCCACTCCGTGCCTGAGTCGGGTTGGGTTGTTTCATTCACCGGTCACATCACCATGGTCTCGCCATACCATCCACCTTTGGGGTAAATGCTACCAATCCATCATATAAGTGTCGCCGATATGTTCAAGAGAAGTCATCCAGAGAAGTCAACCGTGACCCATCCACTACCATACATTATACTTCATTCTTTCATGACCGCCACCCTGAACCATATATCATCAGATCGTTTTCAACTCCATCAAAATCATTTGCTCCGTTCCGTGTCACTGATGTGGGATACATCAAGGCCCTCCTTTGACGGATCGCTTCTTGTCGACATCAGCTCATTATCCAAGAAGATGATCTAGGAACACCCCTTCAGTACTTTGAAGCTTTCATGCCTCAATGGCAAGTTTCTCACTTCCGACGATAGGTATACATCAATGACCTTCGACTGAAAGATTTTGCGTGGTGTTCGATGCCAAGTCCTTTATTCACACCACGTGAATTGTACTGCAGTACCTTGAGGGTCATTATCATTATCGGTGATTCCTCTCGCGCTTGTTAACAGTTTACATCATTGATTGGTAATCAAGCGATGTCTTTCCATGTTCAACTTCAAAACATTTCTCACATGGATCGACTTGTACTTAGAGTGAAGATCGGACGAGATTGAAGACCCCGGATCTAGTTTCATCCATCCGTGATGCGATATATATTCAAGAAAAATAAAGACATTGACATGTATAGCACTGCAGAACAGATAATCATCCTACCAAAAGGATGATGATTTCATCAGAATCATCAGTCTACCATCAGACGATTGTCTGTCCTATGTACATAAAAATGAATTTATAAAGCTGAGCATGGGAATGCCTGCCTGAGCTAGATCATGAAAACAGTATGAAAAATAATGTATTGTATTGTATCTTATTACAGGTCTCCTCCCAGCATTGAATGAACTTCGGATCCTCCTAATAAAGCATTTCACCCGATAAACAACCTCATACTTTAGGGGGCATCTGTTATAGACATTTTTGTGCCTTACAGCTTTGAGCATGAAATGTCCATAATCCAAGGGATCCAAAGTCCCTAAAGATGTTGTTACAGCTCCTAAAGGAATAAGGTCAACCAATGACAGCTTCTCCCAGAAGTTCTCCACCAAAAACCACTCAGAACTAGTCAAATTAGGATCAATTTAGAAGCTCCACTAGCTGCCTGCGTTGCAAAGCACCCAAATACACTGGCTAGGTGCATTGCAACGCACTTGAATGCACTACCCAGGTGCGTTGAGCGGGAAATGACAAGTGGCAGAGTCATTCAACGAGGTGGAAAGACCATGGAAGCTTCCAGAATCTTCTCCAATGACACTTGCCTCACTGAATTCGACCAAGTGATGAGTAAGAGGCTCTCAGTCTCCAAGTGGAAGCAAGAACTGACAGAGAGAAGCCACACATCAAAACATAAGCTGACTCATCCTCTCTGCTTACATCTATATATGGATCCCTCATCCCAGAGATCCGGAGGTTGGAATTTTGTACTTTGCAGAGAATTGTTGTTGGTTTGAGATTGAGATTAGTACATTGGGTGATTTATGCTTTGTTGGAGGAGAGGAAGGGATTCCTTTGCTGGGAGGTAGATGCTGGATCGGGACTCACTTGGTTGTATCTCCTCTTGGACTTTCTTATCATATCAATAAAATTATTTGAGTTTCTCCTACATGTTGTGTATCAATGATGTTTTGTTATATTTGCATGTTTAGCTTAATCTGATCCTGAGCTTTTTATGAATGTATATCTATATCTTCGTGTAGTTTCTCTCTCTTGTGATCTTGCAGGAATTCGGTGAAGCTGGGCCGGTAAGGGAGCAAGGAGCTGGGAGCTATTGGAGAGAGGAGCAATTGGATCAACAAACTAGCGAAAGACACAGGTTAGTTACATCCTTTCTCCTCATTTACATTTCGTAAAGAAGAATACTCAAGTAGCTTTCCTTGTTTGTTGCTAAGGCACTATCACACCTTAGAGTGGGATAGGGGAATTCTGAATAGATACTTTTCCCAACAACAGCTGAGGATGGTTGGTAGGGAGGCTCCAAAATGAAGCTAAGGCAAAATTTTGGAGGGCGGTTGTAGCCACTACATCAGGTTCTAGTTCAGAGTCAAAACCTATGTTTAACTTTGATGTTTTTAACTCAGCTATTAGTGAATACTTTACATGACATTCGTTAGTGGTATGAGTGGGTCTCCTGTGGAACTCACACCACTTTCCTATGTCTTTCTTCATCTTCCCATTACTATTATTTTCTTGTGGCCTCGACGGGTTGTCTTATGATGTTTCATCCTAGCTCTATAATTTCTTCTGTACTTTGGGGGAGCCCTTTCATGTCTTCAAATTTGTAGATCTAATGTATTGCTTCTTCTGTTTAAATTTTCCTCGATTTTAACAACATATCACTATGTTGTGCCAAGCAAAGATATGTATAGGAACTTCATTGCTTCCTAGATGTTTCTGTGTAGACATCCATGATACTTGAGCATCGTATGTCACTCAGAGTCCTTGATACTCAGCTTCATGTGTAAGGTATGAATGATAGTTGTAAACTATGGCACTTCTTGGTCCCTTTCTTGCTATAGTGTGGTCCATTTTATGTAATTCCCTTCATAGCTTCCAACATAGTAATATTTTTCATTAACAACATCCATAAAATAGCTTTAAGAGGGTGCAACTACAAATAGTCGGGATTCCTCCATGGCCCTTTTCTCGTAATAAGTTTCCCAACAGTACTTGACATGGGAGGTAGCCTTAAGGAATGAAAATGTAATGTTTTCTCAATTGAAAAATTTATGGACCAAAAATTATCCTTCCAATAGATTTAGCCATTTATCTCGACCACTTCCATTTATCTAGCTTTCAAATATAGGAATATAAAAATTAACTTGTACCTTAAAGGGGGAGACACCTCCCAAATGGTTGTTGGATGAATATTGTTGTGTGTAGACAACAATAATGTTCAAGAATAGACTACATTTGACCCAACACGAACATACAAGTATGAGAATACACAAGACATGAAAGTATTGGGAAAGGAATTTCAATCTATGTTTGCATTGATCTTAGTTTATATTTATACATGATGTGTCTGGTTGGAGCGTTGTACCTTCTCTCAACCACTTATTTATTTTACCTTACATATTTACCAAGAATAACTAACATTTACATATGCATAATTATGATGAAAAACATAGGTCTAAAGAGACCCTTACAACATCTCCCCAACGTTCAATGCCTTCCTTGTCCCAAGAAAGGATGCAAAATGTATTGAATCATTTATCTTTGCAGAATTATCCTTACTATGCATCGACCATGCATACTAGTCTATAAAGGTAACTCATTCGCAATAGCCACTAGCTGGATAGGAAGATGCACGTATACGAGGTTTATTGTGACTACTTTTCTGGTGGCCTCTTTGTACAAATTTCCACTGTTCACACCCTCTGTAGTCTTCTTAATCCTCTAAACTACTACTGCAACCAGGAATCGTTGGCAACTCCTCTCCAGTCTGAGGGCATCTTCTTTCTCTCCCTCTATGGACAAGTACACTGCAGGACTGTCATTCTTGAGAGTTCCTTCATTCAAAATATATGTGGTCATCTTTCAAATCAACCTTCCTAGATTTTTCTCTATCACAATCAAAGAACAAGTATACGATCTTCATATTGGGGAGAATGACATAATGATTGACACAATTTTTAGTGCTTTAGCTTTTTATGTGTATGTTCTGGTCATGTGATGTTTTTCCTTGAATTTTTGTCTACTACTACAAGAAGTTTTCTGCTCCTACAAAATTATATATTATGGTGCTCTGTCCTGGTTTCCTTGATATGTTGCTGCAAATGGTTATATTAACCAAGTATGCAATTTTATAAAGGACAAATCTACAACTAGATATACTAAGATTTTTTGTGTCGGTCAAAATTTTTATAGTTGGTTTCAGTATAAGTTGGTCTCATGAATGAACTATTGATTTTAGTTACAAAGTGGAGAAGATATCTCACGTCAAGGAGAGTCACATTTAACCTTCCCTTGATTTCTGACTCTAACGACTGAATAAAATATTTAGTGGATGTATTGACTCAACTATCATTCATAAATGAAAAACTCATTACATATTTATTTTATTAATTATAGACTTTGAATTTTTTTACACATCAGAAAAATCATATGTTGTAATCAATATTATACCCATTAAAAATCTAAATTGTGTATGATCACATCAACCACCAGTCACTAATTATTATAGTACTAGTCTCCATTTGCAAGAGTCATTTTTACAATGGTGTTCTTAACCAAATATCTCTACATATCGACACAGTGGCTTGTTGTGAATTGTCAATAATGGAAGTGGACCAGTTGACCTACCTAAAATATGATGAAGTCAACAACATCGACTAGTCTAATGTAAGGAAAAATCACTATCAATGCTATGTATGTGGTTTAGCCGATCATCACATATACCTTCTCATGATTGAGGCAGTGACACCCATCCGCACTATAGTTTTCCTTATGTTTGTAGAATATGATACCATTATTTCTTCTAAAGCCACTATAGGGTTTCTTGTAGAGATTATGCATCTAGGACATGTATTTGATATACCTTCTTTCTTGGCTGAGTCCATCAAATTCAAGCTACACCACTTTGTACCACCTCGTTCCTTAGATACTATTACCTGATGTTTTATTTGTTCCTATACACTCATGTTGATGAAGTGGAGTGCCTATGTTTTAGTCTAATGGCCCCAAACACACAAAGGAATTTTGTCTTCAATTGGGATGTTGTTATTAGGTGGAAACCATAAAATGAGGGCTACTCCAAACTTTATATCCTCTTACAAAATCATTCATAATGTCTTGCCCCCAAGGATTCTGCCCCATCAAAAAGCGATCCTCTATCTTAGGAAGGACACTAGGGTG
Organism: Pinus tabuliformis; assembly: GCA_031772625.1. Lineage (NCBI taxonomy): Eukaryota > Viridiplantae > Streptophyta > Pinopsida > Pinales > Pinaceae > Pinus > Pinus tabuliformis. The sequence continues at coordinate 775,808,305 of CM062814.1, read as the reverse complement.
GGTGACTGGTATTTGTTTAAGGAATATACAAATATTAGGGTTTATGGATGTGAGCTTCCTTCTTATCGCTTGCTAGTTTTCATGCCAATGATGATATTTTCCTAGACCAAGTCTATTTTGTCCCTTCTAAAAAGGGGTATATGTTCAAGTTGGGTAAGCCTGTAGGCCCTTTCATTGTTAACACCAGACATGCCTTTCATGCAGCCGAGGAGTTACTAAAAGAAATGAATTTTGAAATGGGGGATATTTTGCATTATGACCCTCATGGTGTCATTGCAAAGAAGAGAAAAAACATTAATGCTTCAACTTATGATCATGAATATAGGACTGAGATTGAATGGAAAGGTAACTTTGATTCATGGCCCATTAACACAGAAATGGAGAATGAGAATCCAACAGCAAAATATGAGGCACATAAAAGGATTGTGGATGAAACCGAGGACTTGGAAATGGAAGACGTTCACACCAACAAGAAGGAAAATACCCAAGAAGTAGAGGAAGAGGAAATTGAAACTATGTTGGTGGAAATAAAACCAAACCAGTTAGGCTTCCAGGCAACTTTAGAAGATCCACTTCAATTTGTTACCTCATCATCTTTAGAGATAGCCATTATGAGTTCTGCAGGGATTGCAACTATGACAGAGGTCATTTGGCCTACAAGGAAATAAATTGAAGAAATAAGTAAGAAGATAAGGGAGGAGGGTCCCATATCGGACCAGACTCATTGCTATGGACCTGGAGAGGAACCAGATGAAATTCTTGCTGGACCACCCTTTGGAAAAGTCACTGCCATCACAATCATAGTTTAGGGCTTTGGATGTGTCTCTGGAACTAACAACTGTCCCTCTGCTCAACAAGATCAACTTCCATAGGAAGGTGGGAGAAATTCCATAGAGCGAGTTAAAAAGGAATTACATGAGCATATGTAAAGCTGAGAAGATGCTGGAGAAGGTTGCTACAAAGATGAAGTAAGAGAGAGATAATTCTAGTGCTTTGCATGTGTAGAATGAGAAATTCAAGGAACTGATTTTGAAGCTGGGAGTGAACCCACACTAGTACAAAATGAGAGATTAGTGGCTATGCAACTAAAAAGGTTAGTCACCACAATTATTTCAAGTGAATTACTTCTAAATTTGAGAACTTTTAAGTGACCCAACTAAAAACAACTAATTTAAATGACTAATTTAGTATAGGGATAAAATATATGACTAGACAATAAGTGACCCAACTAAAAGTGACTAAATTAAATGACTAATTTAGTCCAAGACTAAAATATGTGACTAAATAATAACTAAAAAAATTAAAAATTATTAACGTAAATGACTACTATAGTCCAAGAATGAAAATGTGACCAACTAACAAGTACAACAATTATATGTATTAGTCATTTTTTCTAGTCATTTCTAATTGTCATTCTAGAAATGGAAAATCACAATTTTGATAGGGAAGTGTTACATTTCATAGCCTTTCCTCCAATGAAAGCATGTCTATGTTTACATGTCAAATGTATGAGAAGAAAATTTACAACATGGAAGCTAAGAGGTTCTCCAAAATTGCTTCTAACTCTGGCCAAACCCCCCACCTCTGTCTCAAGTGAGGTTGGCATAAGGATGCCTAGTCTTGGCTCGACCATTGGAATATAAAGGAGGAGATCATCTTGGAAATAAGGATAATGTTAAAAAATTTATTACCTCCAAGTTTAAGGATAACTTTTAATGGGATGATAAGGAGCTAGAGGGGAAAATGAAGCTAAGTTTTTATAAAGAGTTGATCAACCACACTCTTTCTAACTAGAATTATCTTTCTTCCTTTACCAATAATAAGAAGAAACTCAAAATTGCAAAGATAAGAACTAACTCCTATGAGATTTGAAGTGAAACCAGACATTGGTCTATTCCCAAAACACCATAGGACAAAAAAATCAGTCATATTTGTAATACTAAGAGAGTTAAAGATGAAAAAATATTTTTTCTTGGATTACTTTTCTCTTACTCACATCTATCCTCATTTCCAAAATGTTTGCTACACTACCAACCTTCTTGACTTGTTTTGTTAACAAAAGTATAGTGATCTAGGAGAACTTCTTTCCCTTTTTTAATCATAGAAATAAAATATTAAAAAGTTGCAATTAATCACTTACTTTTATATGGACCGATAAACCACAATGGTCTCAATAAACATGAATCATTAATATCATATCATATATATATATATATATATATATATATATATATATATATATATATATAATTTTATTTTTTGTATAATTATTAATAATAATTTTCAAAATAAATTATATATATTTCATATGTTAAATATAATATGACTTATTAATATTTACCATTCATTTATTTTATGTATTCTTTAGTTAATAATCCATATTCAAACTTCAATAACTAGAAACCCTATGTTAGAAACACATTTTTCAAGAAACAATAATAAAAAAAAATAGTTCAAAGTGAACATGACTGTGATTTTTTCATTGGTATTTCAACTTGGACAACCCTCACTAATATTAGGAATTTACAACAAAAATACTTTGTATTTAACCTAGACAGGGTTATTTTCAATGAAAAAATAAAATTGTAGCCAACAACTATTAGTACCTTCATCATTCTTGAAAACCCAAAAACCCCTATCTTAGATTTTGAGATATTGGATAGTCTTTATAAATAATTTTCCATTCACAATAATAGAACAATACAGATGTTGCAGAGAGAGAGAGATGGATACAAAGTAGAAACAAATTCCTTACACAGTGGTGTGGCTAATGGCTATGAATACTTACATTCTTGGCCTTCTTCTCACTCGGAAGCCTACGTCCAAGGACATGTATCATTTTTTTCCGTTTTGGGCTTGCACTGAAACGAGTTACTAGTTAGGAGGATTTATGTAAAAACATAAATCACTAATAAGGGGTTTTTTATCTTCTTCTTCTACAAATTTATATCCGAATATTCATGGAATATCTACCATTTTTTAGGATTGTAGGAATCTTTTGATCTTTGTACATCTTCCAACCCACGTGTAAAAAGATTTGGAACTTTCAAAGAAAAGCTAGGACAATATTTCTTCAGAGAAAAATAGATTTAGAAGACTTATTGGAAACATAGTTACACACTCATTTTTTTATGCTCATTACATGATTTATAAATAGAATAGAGTATTCTATAAATATGGAAACTATCCATCGACCTATATTTCTGTAAACAAGTTCTTTAAGCAATTTTTTCATTTTTAGCTGTCATTATTTTTTATATTTATTAATAAATAGTTATTGTTGAAACACACACATTCCTTGGAAAACCTTATACAAAAACTTAAAGCATGTTTCCCCACATTTTTGGATGTCATCAATAGCAAACATGTTGGCATAGACTAATACACCTTCTTATCAAACAAACTCACACTTTAGGAGATGAAGTCTAGAAACCTCATATGTGATCTGAGTGAAACTAAAAGGGGGCCATGTCACCTCACCAACCCTCTTCTCCACTTTAGGCCATCTCTCCTTGGGCTCAAGGGGGGATTACCTAAGTTAATATTGGTAAGATATAAGGCCATGAATGTTAAGGTTTCATGAATTTTATATCCATTAAAATGGTTTTGGTAAAATTTTAGGGTATGAAAGTTTATGGGATGAATGGAGACCAGTTCCTTCCCCTACCAATATTTTTTGGGGGCATATGAGTTTAACTAAGGATTCCTATGGGAGAAGGAAAATGGATATAGGGTGATATCTAGAGCTTCCCACTACTAACCTTGGAAGATCCAAAAATCCTAGAATCTTACCAAATCCATGAAATTCAATGGAAGACTCTCAACTAGAAACCTTCATAGTGTTTTCAAGAAGGGATATATCTAAAATAAACCAAGTGAATGCACCATCTCCACTAGACAAATGCAATTACACATGATAATCATCCATAATCTACAAACCCTAGCCATGAAAATACAAAAAATGTTGAAAACATCCACAAGACCATCCCCACAAAAAGTCACTCTTATCATCCTTCCACACCCTCTTTTATAATGAGAAAAGTAATAGAAATTTAAGAACAAGCTAAGGGATTTCTCCCCAATACCCACCATGAAAAAATGATATGAAGTACATCTCTATTTTTAGGGAGATGCTCAACTTCCTTTTACAATAAAATATTAATTTCTTAATCAAAATCTCCTAGTATAGCCTATGGAGGGGTTAAAAGCTCACTTCTCTAATTAACTATTGAGAAATACAAAAATTATGTGCTTCTTAAGCCTCTTGTATTGTAATTAAGGGGTACAAGGCCTCAAAGTTTATTGATATCCATAAATGAGGGGAATAGCTGGGCTTTGTTGCACAACATATTGCCTCCATAGGTCCTTGAAGATATCTTTGTCCACAAAACACACAGTTCCATTATCCATGGCTGGCTAAGTGGGCTTAAAAAATGTAGCATTCAATCTTCAAAGATATTCCTCCTCCTTAAAGCATGCAAGACAAACCAAATTCCTCTTTAAATGGTGAAGGTATGCACTTCAAACTCGACACTCCAACCTTCAAGGGGAATAGATGGGTTTGTACATGCCTGCAGTCTTTCAAAGAGAATAAATGGGTTTCCACATACAATATGTAGTCTATAAAATATGAATGAAAACTCCATGCAAGGGGCTTCTCCTCAAAGCATGACCACAAACCAAGTGTGAAATCTCCATGTCATGAATACCAATGCTCCTTAGGTTCCTCTAATGGAATTGTAGATAGAGACCCCACAAAAGGTGGGAAATATTTCAAATTAGCTGAAAAAATAATGTGTAATAAATCCAAAGCAAGGTATACAAGTTGGCTTCCAAAATGAATAGGTTCGTCCAGTCCAATTTTGTAGGTCGACTCATCAAAACATTTTCCAATGTGGCACATGTAAATATATTTATATATACACCCTAATTCCCCTTATCACCATAATTATGGATCAATATGAGAGCATTCCTCTCTCTTTGAGGTATGTGCTATTGAACAAGGGTTGTTTGGGATCCATTTTCCTCTATGGATTATTCTCTCAAAAGGAACTAAAATCTACCAACAGTTCTACCACTTGACCTTTGCTAAATGTCTGGAAGAGGCATCAGTTTCATATTTTTAATCCTGAACATCTTTGAAAACATATCGTCATTTCACATAGTAATATGAAGGTCTTTTAAAAAAAAAGAATTGGTAAGCATAATTGACAATACTAGTACTGCTTTTCCTAAGAGCCTCAATTCCAAGTCTACTATAGGTGAACAATCATTGCTTGTCTTAGAACATCAAGTGTTATAATGATGCCACTATCTGAACTTGGAAATACTTAATGTGATCTCATGTTGGTATAAAAACACCATTGCCAAACACCACTCTTAATGCGAAGAGTCGCATGTAGAGTGCATCTGTGTACATGTTTCTTGATTCGATGATGACAATCTATTTTCTCAACAAGGATTTATTTTCCATATCATTATATTAGACAAGGTATTTCACAAATGGATTATGGAGGTCCCCAAGTATAATCTTATATCTAGACCTTGAAAGAAATGTTGCATCACTTTACCAACTGTAGCCTCATCATCAACTCCACTCTTTCCAATAATTATTTGGACTTTCAAAATAGTTTTCTCACCTTGGAGATCCCACTTCCATGAAATATACTTTGAACACAATCAAATTCCTTCACAACGGATTTCGTATCCCAATCAGGTGCACATTACTAAAAAACATCATTTACCCTAATAGTTCCAGTGTGCTCTTACAAGGCATACATATGAAAAGCATTTCAGATGACCCCGCACAACCCTTACTATTGATACCCATGCTTATTTATCCTTCACCAATTGCACAATATGTCTATGTCTAGTGCAAAAAAGTATCATAGGCTACCCATCAAAAAATATTCACTTTAAAGTCAATTTTTCTCCAAATAAGACACATGTAAATGCTACAGAATCTACTCTTGGTGCTACAAAATTTATAGTTGCAATCATCCATAGGAAGTTGACAGTAACATGTTATATTTTTACATCCTTTGTGTCCAAATATCTCAATCAAGAGTGCTTAAGTTACATTGATATCAATATGCAAAAAGCCTTGAATATTTCTCACTAATAATGTGTTCCCTGGAGTCACTTGTAATATCCCTCCTGCTTTGTACAAACTTTTGCAAAAGGATAAATTATTTCATACATTGAATACTTGATATGCCTTCAATGATTGTTTCCTTATTTGAAATTTGAATCTAACTATTGTCTTCAGTGTTTTCATACTTAAAGGATTCAAAATAAACAATCACTGTTATTTGTCACTAATTTTCCCCATTGTTGATGAATAGAGCTACCTTGTTAACTCCATGGGATCATCCAACTATGAAAAGGCATGAAGTCAGGGAAAATTTTAAGGATGGAAATCTATCTTAAAGTTCATAAACCTTGGCGAATCTTAGTAGCCCTTAATATGAAAACTATAAATGTTTAGTGATATATTTGTAAAAGTATTCAAATTTCTAATGATATTATATATAGTCTCTACAAAATTTTGACGATTTTTAAGCTAAAATGATTTTATACTGTAAAATTTGAGCGAATCATTTTTTGAAAAAATGGAAATTGGTGAATCTTTGTTTTGGAAAAAGCATGAAAAATTAGCCCACTTTCGAATATTAGCCCCCTAAATTTTCCCTGCATGACGTAGAACCTGTATTTCCTTCACTTTTATATTCTGGAATTTTTGCGCAAACCCTAATATAAACTATTGGATGACATGCCTTGCCCATGGGATTTAGAATTGGAACCTAATGGCACGGAACTAGAAAAATGCCTAGTAAAATTTGAAATGACTATTTGTGCCAACTCTTTGAGCTTGAAAATGCAAGAGGCGTATTCAACCATGGACAATAGGTCTAGAATGGGTTGTGTCATCTATTCAAAAGGTATAACAGTTTTATATCCTATCTTCTCTAATGATTAAACCATATGACTGCAACTTGGTATTAATTACTCATTCAAATCTACCCATGGATTTCCCTTGGCCTCATCTACATATATCACATTACCACAGAGATTTCCATGGACACTACCGGTACATTAGCACAAACCATTGCTTACAGTATAAAATTGTTTTCAAATCTTGGAAAGATTGATTCTCCAACATTATCATGGGTAGCATTCCCTCTAGATCCTGAACCTGGGTCATCATCATTTATCCAGCGTGTTACGAAATCACATCTCACCATGGACATTACTTGTGGCTTATGGGAGAATGCTTTTCATAATTCTTAATTGTTTTTATATAATGTGCCTCATTGGAAAAGTTAGTGACAGTAACATAGGATTTGAAACATTGAAGTGTGTCAAATGCTCTCACTACTAATATTTTCTGGTTTTCTAAGTTTTGTGAGTCTTGAAATGACTTCACACTTAACCTTTGGCTTGATTAATCGAGACCCAGGGGAATTAAGCCATTAAAATCACTAGGGGATCACACTAGAGCTGGGTCACACGTGCCCTTAACATGACTAGATTTTTTCCTACAAAGTTTTGAATTGGTGACCTTAACGCCACTGAGTGCCTTAATGGTACACCCTGTCATTGTCTATTTTATGTTGATGTGCATAAATTACCAATAATTATTTTAAATAATTTACTTCTATTTACCTGATTTATAAATTAATCAATTTTAAGTAAAAATTATTGATTCAATAACACAGTGTCCCGTCCCTACTTCAGTCAATGGTATATGAAAATTCTTAATTTAAATTAAAAACAATTGTTACAACTTTACCTCGACCCACCCTCCAACCCCTCCAACCCATTTTATGTGGAGAAAAAAAAATTACGAAAGAAACTTTTAAGAGTGAACCCAAAAAAACTTAAACCAACTCAGAACAAACAAAATGAAAATGAAAGTGGTTTAAAAATTTAACAAAATTTAAGTGGGAACTTAACATAGATTTAAAAAAGCATTAGGGGTTTATAAAAACCCTCTTCTTATATGTCCAGCCCCTCATAATGCATGTCATGAGAATTGAGAATAATTGAATGCAACTGATATGAGTTCACACTCTTTCATATCCCATCCCCTCGTTCGAAAACTAACTAATGTAGCTTAAATTCAGATATCTTGAGGGTTGGAATGTGCAGGACAATATCTTTCAAAAAAATATCTATTGTACTGTAAGTATCTCATGTCATATTTATTACTCAATAATGGAAACCTAAACAAGCAAGAAACTCTACAAATTCACTTTTCCCTACCTTCATTCTCAAGCATTGTTTTCTGGGAAAAAATCCCACAGAGATTTTGGTACCCATTAGCCATGGCAAAAAAATAGGAGCATGCCAGGTCAAATCCCCTAGCCACCCACCTCATGAATTTCATAGATGTGAGGCCTGGGAAGTTCATGCAACTAAAACCCGTAGTAAATTTAGGGCACACCTTCTCTGACTTCATGGAAACCACACTGAAGGAGACAATCATTGGATTCTTCAGGGAAGTCATAGACCACATCGAGCGTGCAAGAAGGATCTGCCACTATCACCTCAAGGTCAAGGGCTTGAAACCTAGGCCCGTACATATGACTAGTCTTCGCTGAATGAGGGATTTGGTATCATGAAATACTATGATCATAGGTTATGTATATAATGACGATTTTTAGGAAGCATTGGAACTGTTTCATTAAATAAAAATGATGGGAGTGGACCCAAATGCAATCACATGGAATGCGATGATTGCGATCTATGCACAAAATGAGTATGGTCATGAAGGCTTGAAAGTTTTCAATCAAATGCAATTGATAGGTACCAAGGCTAATTCCATAATTGTAGCAAGTTTAATCCCTTCACGCACAGATCTAGAGTCTCTACATCTTGGAGAGGTAATCCATGGTTACTTTATTAGTAGTGGGTTTGTATCACATACTCTTTTTGGGAATTATTTTATTGACATGTATTCTAAATGCTGGAGTGTAGAAAATGCACATAATGTGTTTATGGGATTGTCTTGGAAAGATGTAACCTTGTGGAATGCCATGATTGCAGGTTATATACATAATGAGTACGGTGATGAGGCTTTGGAAATATTTCATCAGATGCATTTTTCTTCTACAAAGCCCAACTTGGTCACATGGAATGCCATGATTTTCAGGTTTACTCATAATGGAATCTTTCACGAGGCACTGGAGCTCTTTAGTGAAATGCAAGTGGCAGGTATGAAACCCAATTCAGTCACCAATGCTAGTATTCTCCTGCCTTTTGTCCACATGGTAGATTCACCATATAGCAAGTAGTTCTATAGTTTCATAGTCAACAATAGGTTTAAGTCCAATGCCCTTGTGGAAAGTTCCCTTGTAGATATGTATGCCAAATTGGGAAATATAGAGGCAGCACAATGTGTTTTTGATGATATTTATGGAGAAAGAGATGTTGTGTCATGGACTGCGATGATAGTTCGGTATACTCAAAATGGTCACACTGAAGAGGCTTTGGAACTCTTTCGGAAAATGCAAGTCGCTAGGGTTATGGCCAATTCTGTCACTATTACAAGTGTTCTCCCAGCATGTGCCCATCTAGGATCTCTGCAACTGGGTAAGGAGATACATGGCTACGAAGGTAGAAGGGGAGTGATTTTTTTGCTCTACCTTTGAAGTATATGTTTCATATCCGTGTTATTAAATCGATCTTTGAATTTGGGGTGATATCTTCTGTAGAGTTTTGAAATGGTTAGCAAGGGGAGGGCACTGTAATCGATATAGATCTCGGTACTATGTATTCCTGCGTTGGGGTCTGTCATCATGACAAAGTGGAGATCATTGCCAATGACCAAGGGAACAAGACCACTCCTTTCTATGGGGGTTTCACTAATACTAAGTGACTTATTGGAGATGATGCAAAGAATCAGGTCACCATGAATCCAACCAATACCATTTTTTATGCCAAGAGATTGATTGGAAGATGTGTCAGTCACTCTACTATTCAGAATGACATCAATATGTGCCCTTTCAAGTTAATTCTAGGAACTGGTGACAAGCCCATTATTATTGTTAATTACAAAGGTGAGGAGAAGTAGTTCACTACAGAGGAGATCTCATCCATGGTGTTGATGAAGATGAGGGAGATTGCAGATGCTTACCTTGGTGTCACAATAAAGAATGTCATTGTCATTATTCCTACATATTTCAATGACTCCCAGAGGTAGGCTACTAAGGATGCTGGAGTGATTGTTGGGTTGAAAGTGATGAGAATAATCAATTAGCCTACTACTACTGGTATTGTCTATGGTTTGGACAGGAAGGATAGCATTGTGGTTGAGAAAAATATATTGATATTTTATTTGGGTGGTGGAACATTTGATGTTTCACTTTTGACTATGGAAGAGGGTATTTTTGAAGTGAAGTGTACTGCTAGTGACACCCATCTAGGCGGTGAATATTTTGATAATAGGAGGCTTAACCACTTTTTAAAAGAATTTAAAATGAAGTTAAAGAAGGATATTAGCGGTAGGGCTAGGGATTTGAGAATATTGAGGATCTCTTGTGAAAGGGCCAAGAGGACTCTTTCATCCACTGCTTAGACAACCATAGAGATTGATTCTTTGTATGAAGGTATCAAATTTTAGTTGACAATTACTAGAGATGGGTTTGAAGAACTGAATATGGATCTATTCAGAAATTTTATGGAGCCTATTGAAAAGTGTTTGAGAGATGATAATATGGATAAAATATCTATCCATGATGTTGTTTTGGTTGGTGGGTCTACCATAATTCCCGAAGTGCAATAGTTGTTGCAGGATTTCTTTAAGGGGAAAGAGATTTTCAAGAACATTAACCCTGATGCGGTTTTTTCCTATGGTGCTGCAGTGAAGGCTTCTATTCTAAGTGGAGAAAGAAATGAGAAGGTTCAAGACCTGTTACTTCTTGATGTTGTTCCTCTCTCCCTTTGTCTAGAGACATCAGGCAGTGTTATGATTGTTTTGATTCCTAGAAATACAACCATTCCTACAAAGAAAGAGAAGGTCTTCTATACATACTCAGACATCCAACTCGGTGTTCTCATGAAAATTTATGAATTTGAGAGAACACGAACAACAGACAACAATTTGTTGGGAAAGTTTGAATTGTCTGGTATCCCCCCTGCTCCAAGAGGTGTTCCTCAAATCATAGTGTTCTTTGATATTGATGCCAATCATATCTTGAATGTTTTAGCTAAGGAAAAGACAACTAGATAGAGGAACAAGATTACAATCACCAATGACAAGGATAGGTTGAGAAAGGAAGAGATTGATAAGATGGTTTAGGAAGCTGAGAAGTACAAGTCTGAGGATGAAGAGCACATAAGGAAGGTTGATTCCAAAAACTCATTCAAGAACTATGCTTACAACATGAGGAACAAAATCAAGGATGAGAAAATTTTTGACATGGTGGATCCATTTGACAAGAAGAAGATTAACGATGCAATCGAGCACAAAATCTAATGGTTAGATAACAACTAGCTGACTAAGGATGATGAATTTGATGATAAAATGAAGGAACTTGAGAGCGTCTGCAACCCAATAATTGCGAACAAGTATCAAGTTGCAAATGGTGACTAATTAGAATACTTAGTCATCACAAACATGTATCAAGGTGCAAGTGGTGATAATTTTGTCATAAGAATTATATTACTATAAGAATAATTTTGATGTTGAAACTTGACAAGCACATTTTATATTTAACGATGCAATTGTCGGCTATTATGGTGATTTTATGTTAATTTTGAACCCCGATGCAATAGATGTCCCTTCGCTCTTAGAAAGATAGAAAGTATCTTCATTTTAAAACCCTCCCTTCGTACTTAGTAGCTGTGAAGCAACTCAGCTTTTAGGTAGGGTGCAATGGTTGGAACTCTAAGAAAAGAAAAATCATTCGTTTCCAGTGGTACTCAAAATTCCAACTTCTCATTACTATGAATTGGGAAGGAAGGTGGAGCTGTCATTTCTTAAAGGTGGGCATGGAAGTGACTTAAAGAGAGCATTATTGAATTTCCATGCACCTTCTTGGTTGCCCGCAGGAAAGAACATACCACTTATGAATATTGAATTTGTATTTTTGCAAGTCAATCGATGTCCAGTCACAAAATATATATTGAATACTATAACCATGTTTTGGTAACCTGGAGCCCTGAATGTTAAAAATGAAACTAAAGAAATTATTTTCTACGACATTCACAAGGACATCTTTGTTATATATATGAAAATCATTCTGAACCTCATGTTTTGGTGGCCGACAGTGTGATAGGGTTGAAGTTGAAAAACCTTTGTTGGGTAGAACAGACCATTTATGAATATTGAATTCGCAAACTTCAATCGTTGTCAAGTGAGCCATGAATATTAAAAACGAAGGTAAATAAATTATTTTCTACGACATTCACTTGACCTCAGGTGTTCCCTCAATTCATTGGTAGGCCTTTTGCTATTCTTATGAAAATTCTTCTCAATATCGAGGATGATCTTGCTTGGCATGATGACAATACTGAAGATGAGGATGTCAGTGAATCAAGTAATTACAGTGTTGTTCAAGAGTTCTTGGATCACTTTGGCTATTTCTTGAGAAGGAAATACCACCATTCCCACTACCTACCAATTTCTTCCTACATATTTCCCTTATCCCAATTGGAGAAAAAATCATGATGCTCTCATTCCTCTCACCGAGATTGCAGAACGCTATGCCAAGGTATGCCCACACTGAATCTTCATTTTTCATCATTTCTTATGTAGAAAGTTGATTTTAGAAACACACATCAAGATGAAATGATGTGTCACATAACACACAACTCTTTTAGCTCAGGTGCCAAGCCCTGAAAGTTATTTATTGTGGCAAAAATTAACCCATATTTACACCTAGCCTCATCATTTTCTATATCACAATCCTTGGTTTATCCTTTTCTACGTGCGAGTTCTAAAATCATCCATTTTCTAAATTCCATTTGTGTGGGTAAGACAACAAACTAAAATGAGAATGGGAAAAAAGGATGTCTTAATGATCCATCCATCACATAAGTTACCCAAAGTCCCACTAGCTTTTCATTTACATTTAGTTTTGAATGAATAAACTAATGGATGGATGACTATCTTAAGGGCCCCTTGTAAGATGATTTTCTCAAAGCCCTACACCAAACCCACCTCCACCCCACACTTCAGAAATATTGGTATAAGTTCTTCAAAGCCAATGGATGGATGATTGTCTTAAGGTCCCTCTTGGATAGATGATTTTCTTAAGAAGTTAAACCCCTGCACCAAACACCACTCCATTTTAAGTGTACTAGTTTATTGGTTTTTTTAAGAATATATTATAAGTTCCTTAGTGCCTAGTCTATGCTTGTAATAAAATTCCAAAAAGTACAGTTGTTATGGAATTTATTGAAAATTTCATAAAATACAACATTTTCACAAAGATTCTCACATGCCTATAGTAATCCTATAAATCAAATTAATATAATAAAATATATTTTCCAAAACATGGTAATGCTACTAATGAATCCAATAGAATGTGAGAAAAAGGGATCCTTTTAATGGTAGTTTACATTATTGTAGACACTCTAATATGCTCAACATGGTTTCAACAATGTTCCATAGAGTTTTTTTTTTAGAAGAAAGAATTTGTAGGAAAGAAGAGATCCTTCCATTGTTTGTCATAACTTTATTTATTTCTTTATGTTTAAATTTCATATTTAAATATTCAGTAATCATGTAAATGAAATTAATATAGTAAAATATATTTCCCAAAACATGGTAATGCTTCGAACAAATTTGATAGAATGTGAAAAAAAAGGATCCTTATATAGTATTCCTTTCTTGGTATTTCCTTTGGTATGCAATCCTAAGTTAGGGTTTCAATAAAACATGTGGAAAAAATGAATTTCATAACAATGTTGTAATATTCATTGATCTATGAAATAATAATGCCCCTTATTTAAATGCACTAATAGGATAATAAGATATTCAGACAACTATTGGTTCTTCAAACAACCACTATAAATTAGGACTAGTTTGACCAATAATTTTCCTAACATGATTTCGGTAAATGTTGTCAAAAATTTTGTTTCTATTCAATGAAAATATTTGTAGGAAAGACGTAGAGATCCTTTCATTGTTTGTCATAATTATATGGATATCTTTTTGTCTAAATAACATATTCAAATATTTTAATTCTAGAACAAGACGTTGCATTTTTTAATATTGGCTTTATATACTTTGTTGTGGCATTTAAAAGTGGAACAATGTGCATAGTATTAAGGGTTTTCTTTTATTTATATGTTCTATCTGATTAGAAAATAGGTGATGCTAAAAAACATTGAAAAAGTTGTTCGGTGGTTCTAAAGCTATTCCGAGATCCACATCATCATGTATGATGGGTAAGCATCAATGCCATTGATCCAATGTGAACTGGTTTAGGCCAAGATTTGAAATAAGAATATCATCAAGTTTTCCTACACTTGATAGAGTTATGGATGATTTTCAAAATCCTAGAGTGCGAGTCATAGTTTTTCCCACAGCTATACACTGCCACTCTACACTACTACATAGCAGTCATATTTAATATAGTTAGAGTTACTAGACGACAATATATTATAAGAACCATAATATAATATGATAGTCCCAATACCATAATAATCACTTCCTAATGATAGAACAAGGATTGAGAAATAAATCTAGACTAATATTGTGACGTTCCTACCTCTTTTGCAAATTTTTGGGTTTTGTGGTAGGCAAGTTTAGCCCCTTATTTCATTGCTTTCTCAACCCCATTGCATTATTCCACCATTTTTTTCTATTAAATTAATTTTTCTCTCTTAGAATCTTACACCTTAGACATAAGACTCAATATGGAGGAATAGACAATGGCAATTTTGTTATTCTAACCAATTTTTTACAACATGGGCTCTTACATGGAATTGGTGGAGGGTTCACTTGAACTTGGACTCAGACTGATTTGATATCAATTATTTAGTTACTAAAATAACAAATTTTAGTGAAAAAGTTATATTTTGATGATTCCAAGAACATTTAAATGGCAAGCATAACAAACAAAAATGTTCTACCGTTGCTTATATTGGGATCCTCATCACTAGTATCACCCTTTACCTTGTTTAGCCTTTTCCTCTACCTCAATCCTCTAGGGATGTTAGTTAACACCACCCTATTTTGATGAAACTGTCTAAACCAACATAGCTAAAGTAAAAATCTTGCAAGTGACCACCTCAATAATTCCATTAAGTGTTCCCTCTAGATCATCGCCAACATGTGTAAAGGAGAATGTTGTAAAGTTGGACAAACCTCCATACTTCTAAGCCTCTGATATTCATCCTTTAACTAAGTAAGAATATATTCAACACCCAAATGCCACTAGACAACTAATTATATCAATTCCTTAATCAACAGTTCCACGTGTAGTCACCCAAGGGTAGGCCAACATGCAAGGTAACATGATCACCACACATCAACTTCAAGGCTCACATTATGTAGTTGTTGTGGAAAAATAATACTCTAGGTTTTAACCTCGTACAAAAATTACTTGCATATGAATTCTAAAAATAGAAAATAAACAATGGAAAGAGCATAACACGTAAAAGAAAATATACACAGATATTTTCTGATGGATCCCAAAACTGGGACTAACAGATTGATTTTTCATTATGTTCCTTTCAATGTTACAATACATATATATGCATGTCGAAGCATCCATAAACCCCAATCCATTAACCTTGGATTAGAACATAACTGAAGTTCACTTGACCAGATCTACAAAATACGTGGACTGAAAACCATCGCGCCCAAAACTGTGTATGAAATCCATGCACAAAACCATAGGTAGGTTCATCCACCTAATATAGGGTCCAAAATAAAAATTCCTTGGGCGTTGCCCCAGACCCCATAGAGGGGGGCTACCATCCTCCTCAAACACCCTAACAAGGGGGGCTGCTGGCCCCCCCCCCAATTGCGCCTGACGCAACGAAGGGGGGTCTCCACGCCCCCCCCCCCCTAAAACCCCAATTAAACTACTGGTGCTAGTCGTGGAAAGAATATAAAACAACACAACATTCTCCCACTTGTTTTTTTCTTTCCATAGGGGGCCACAGGAGAGCTTAGTCATTGATCTAGCCATGCAATGCTGATTGTTTCTCTACAGAGCTCACATATTTTGTCAATGCATCTACAGTATTCTTCAAAGTTTCCACCTTTACCAGCAACACCTTTTTTTCTTCTACCATATCCCTCACAAAGTGATATTGAACAACAATGGGCTTTGTCTTTGAATGATAAGTAGGGTTCTTTGCTAAGAAAATTGCACTTTGGCTGTCACAGTCTATCTTATATCTCGCTGTACTAACCCCATGCTTGAACACAATCTCGGCAACCAAACTAATTCCTTTCTTGCATGAGTGGCTGCCATTTATTCTACCTCTGTAGTTGACAGTGCCACTACTGATTGTCTCTTACTCATCAAACTAACTACACCTCCAAATAGGTTAAAAAAATACCCACTTGTAGATCTTCTCTGATCCAGATATCTAGCCCAGTCTGCATCAACAAAGCCACAAATGTCCAAAAATCTATCCAATCTTGGTCTTCCTTCGTAGCACAAACCATAATCGCTAGTGCCATGCAAATACCTGAAAACCCGCTTCACTGTTTTCCAATGCTCCTTCCCTGGTTTTGACATAAACATAGGTCAATACTCCCACTGCATGTGTGATGTCTAGTCTAGTACAGACCATTACATACATCAGACTATTGACTACACTTGCATATGGAAAATGGGACATGTCCTCTTCCTCTTCTTGTGTCTTGGGACACTATCCAACAAATAAGTTTACACCTATAGGAATAAGGAACCCTCATTAGTTTACTATCCTACATATTAAACCTGTGCAGTATTGTATCAACATACTTCCTTTGGTTTAACCATAGCTTCCTCTTTCCCGATCTCATTTAATTTCCATGCCCAAACTATAGTTTGCAACACTAATATCTTTCGTGTCGAATTTGGAGGACAATTGGGTATTCAAATCCTGGATAATTTCTTTGTCATTTCCAACCAACAACATATCATCCACATACAAGAACAGATAAATAACATGGCCACCAATTAATTTAAAATACACATAGTGATCTTCTTTTCTTCTGGTGAAGCAAAGTCCCCATATAAATGTATCAAATTTCTGATACCCATCCTTGGTGACTATTTTAACCCATACAAAGACTCTTTTAGCTTACGTACCAATTCTTTCTTACCCTTCACCGCAAAGCCTTCGGGTTTCTTCATGTAGATCTCTTCTTCCAAATCCTTGTGAATAAATGTTGTCTTCACATCGATCTGTTCTACCTCAAAATCAAAAGCAGCAGCAACAGATAAAAGTAATCTAATAGAAGCTACCTTGGAAACATGAGTGTTACACAAAAATATCGTCACAATGATTATTTTCAGTCGGTATGGGTCTATCATCACTTGTACTGACCTCCTAAGCAAGTCTCAGACCTCAGCTCTTCAAGTCAAGCTTTGAAAATGAGAGAAAGACATTGAAAATCAGCAAAGCTATAGTTCCGCACTTTCTCTCACTATTGCTTGTGTTCCCGCACCTCCTGTTTATAAAAACTGCGGATCTGCCCACTCTGTCTATAAAGGTGTGGGTGCGGACCCCTGTGAATGTAAAAAAGGCGCAAGTTTATTCTAAAAAACTCACTTTGGGTTAATTCTAGATAATTCTAGAAGGAATTTTGACGTGGATTGGCCGGTCTTAGGTGGTTCATGCATCCCAAAATAGAATGAGCTAATCCCTTGATGAGAGGAGCTATCCCTTTGAAGGAGGGCTTTATCCCTTTGAAGGAGGACCTAGTAACTTCCCTCCATTGCACTATAAATTCAGGCATTGGGCTGGTTGCTAGGGAGGTTGGAAGCTAAACATTTTCTAGGGTAAATACTGGTGAAATTAAGACTTCCTAGTTGAGCTTGAGAGGAGAGATCACATGCCTTTTTGGCTTCATTGGGAAGAGAGTGAAACTTGTCAAAGTAGAGAAGACTTCTTGTTGGACTCTAGGAGGAGCTTGTACAGCGTCAAGGCACAGGTTGTAAAGTTCTTCTTTGATTTGAATTAATACAATCAGATTCATTTTTCTCAACAAATTGTCTCATGTCATTTGTTTCATGAATTCCTTGACTTTCATGTTAAATATGTTTTATGATATTGGTTTTTCAGGTTCTATTTAATTTGTTTGCTTGTTTGTGTTTGCAGATTCGCGACAAGGGAGCTCATTTGGATCGAAGGAGCGAAGGCTTCCACAAACTTGCGTTGGACCCAAGGTAGGCCTAAAACACTTGTTTGCCTTTGTTTATAAATGCATATTTAGAGAAAGATAGTTTGTGATTGGTTTGCTTGTCATTAGGTCTTCTTTAGATTCTAGGAAGGTCTATCTTGTTTGCAAGATCGACTTATTCCATGTGACAAAATGTGAAAATAGCGTCGATCCCTCGAAGGTCGAAGCTATCGTCAAATTGCCTCCTCCTTCGAGTCTTTTCCAACTCCAATGTTTGCAAGGGAAAGAAAACTTTTTACGATGATTCATTCCTAACTACGCCGAGGTTACAAAGGGTTTTACCCGATTGTTGAAACAGAATACTCCATTCTATTGGGACGAGATAGCTCAGAAATCTTTTGATGCACTAAAACACGCGTTGACCCATGCACCGTTATTGCATCCTCCCAACTACAACCAGGATTACTTCTTGTATCTCACCGCCTCTCATTCCACCATTGGAATGGTCTTAGTTCAGGAAGATGAATTCGGTAATGAACATGTGATATATTACCTTAGTCGCACTTTAAATCCAACTGAGCTAAAATACTCACATGTGGAGAAATTGGCATTGGCGGCTGTTCAAGCTGTCCAACGTTTTCGTCACTACATTTTACTATGTAAAACTACAGTAATTTCTGATTACAACCCTATGATCTAAATTTTGACCAAGCAACTTCTAGGGGGAAAGTACTCTAAATGGATTGTTATCCTGTAGGAGTTCGACTTGGAATTTGAAAAATCTAAGTCTAAGAAATCTTTAGTTTTTGCGGAGTTAATGTGTGATTTCCCGCGTGCTGACACGGAAACTGTGGCGGAAGAGTCCATTGCGGATGAATCCTTGTTTCTAATCAGCACTTTAGATCCATGGTATGGGGATATCATCGTTTATCTCCAAACCCAATCCTTTCGGCCAAAAATTTCAAGGTCGGAACGTAAAAAAATATGATTCCAGTCCCAACAATTCAGGATTATTGGAGATACTCTTTATCGCCGTGGGGCGGACTCTGTTTTTCGACGTTGTTTAAATCACAAAGAAGCTAAAAGGGTTCTCAATGAATGTCACTCTGGAGCATGTGGCGGTCATATGTCTGGGTATGCCACAGCCCAAAAGATATTGCGGGCTAGCTACTTATGGCCGTCTTTGTTTAAAGATTGTATTACCGCGGTCCGAAAATGCCACAACTGCCAAATTTTTTATCGAAAGATGGGTGCTCCACCTGCTCCTCTCCACCCTATAATTGCTGTTGGTCCTTTTTCCAAATGGGGTATCGATTTTATTACATGTAACCCTCACTTGGCCGGGGGGCATGCGTATATCATCCTTGCGGTACCTTATTTTACCAAGTGGGCCGAGGCAATGCCTACATTTGAGGCAGACGGGAAGACAAATGCAATTCTCATGTTCAATCATATAATTTCTAGGTTTGGTGTCCCACAAGCGATTATCACTGATCATGTGCATCATTTTCGAAACATTATGATGACCGAACTTACAGGCCAGCTTGGTTTGCGTCACGATAGTTCAACGCCTTATTATCCACAAGCTAATGGTCTGGTTGAATCCATCAACAAAATTTTAGTCATCATGATCCAACGAATCATGGGGATTCATTGATCGAATTGGCATAACATGCTATTTTCAGCGCTTTGGGCGTATTGAACTTCAGTAAAAACATCAACAGGGTTCACTCCTTTCCAACTAGTTTATGGTTTGAAAGTTGTGTTACCCATTGAATGCGAAATCCCGTCATTGGAAATGGCCATCGAGTTACTTCCAGCCACTTCCGAAGAGGAAAAGTGTTTGTTATACTTGGCTCAATTAGATGAGAATCGACGTGATGCTACATTGGCGATCGAGACTCACGCAAAACATATGAAAGCTCAGTATGATCGAAACGTGACCCCTCGATATTTTTCGAAAGGAGATCTAGTCTTAGTTTACGATCAAGCTAATGATAAGTTAGGCGCTGGAAAATTCATTCCTATGTGGCATGTTCCCTATGTTGTCAAGCGAAAGCTAGCAAAAGGGGCCTATGAATTGGTAGAGTTTGATGGGGACTCTTTGGGTAAACCCAGAAATGGTCTTTACTTGAAGAGGTATTATGCTTAAAGGACGGGTATGGAGATTTTTAGTTAGGATAGTTTTTCTTTCTAGCTGGTGTGTTTTAGTTTTAAAAAGTGTGCTTAGCTTAGAGAGTGTTTTTCGTCATTATCCCTACTTATCTTGGTTTTACTCTTGATATTGCAGATGTCGATGCCTCTCCAAACATACATTGGTTTCGTTGATGGTGCTTGTCGTAATACACAGAACATTTCTACTGCAGCTTGGGTTATCTATTCGCCCTCTGACGAGTTGGTATCTATGCATGGGGTAAGCCTCGGTCAAACAACGAACATAATTTCCGAGTATATTGCAGTGATTGAGTTATTATCTGAATCTATTTCATTTGGGATTCGGAGTTTGATAGTGAGGTTAGATTTTGAACTCGTTGTATTACAACTTAATAGAGTGTATGCCATTAGAAATCCAGTGTTATTGAGATTATTTTTGAGAATGCGTCTCTTGGAACGTGAATTTGATTATATTGAATATCAGCATATTCCAAGATCTTTAAATACATTAGCAGATGCAATTGCTTCTTGAATGTTAAGTAGACATTTGCAATAATCATACATGTAAATTTAAAACCATTCCATAACATGATTTACAAGATAAGCCGGTAATAGTGATATATATATATACATATATATATATATATATATATATATATATATATATATATATATATATATATATATATATATATATATATATCTATATATATATATATATATATATAGGAGTGTGTAAAAAAATACATCGTCCTTGATCATAGGTTGAAAAACACCTTATGATCAGCAAAAATGATAAGTACAAAAAACAAAAATGTCATATGTGCCCACAATAGGCGATCATCCTATCACTGGTGATGATCTCGATAAGAAACCACTGCACGGGCCACCTTGCAAAGGAACCTCCTAAAAGGTCCAGGGACCCCAATCACATAGTGCTGAATTCGACGAGGAATGTCCTCTATGGTGGTCTCCGGAATATCTCCTGTCAAGCGCTCTAGATGACTCTCCAACTCGGCCAAAACCTCTGTTGATTCGTCCTGTGGGGTTGGTGTGGCTACAACTGGTTGTTTCCTCTCGTAAGGTCGGAGAGTGGCTGGTCGTTGTGGACCCACATCTGCATTTGAAACTCTTACTATCAGTTTTGGGACGATAGAAAAAAAAAAAAATTTAAAATAAGAAAAATGTTGAAAATGATTTTACCTGAGTCATCCCATTGCTCTCCTGGTGGAAGAGCTCTGTCTGGGTCACCACGAAAATCTACCCCAGTGTAAGGGAAGTCCTAAATAGAAAAAACATGGTTTTCCAACCATTGGAAATACTCAGGTTTGAATCAAACAACCTCTGTCCCCTCGTCTGGATGACGGGCCATAACTGTGACCCATCACATCAGTTTGGGCTCTCAAGGAAGCCCACCTCCAATAGTAAGGTGCTGCGGGATCAACATGGGAACCCTCTCCAGACCAAAGATCACAACCAAAGCCCCATAACCAAAGGTCTTTAGTTGTCCATTCTTGGCTCTAGTCAGTTGGCCTTTCACATTGGCCAACACAGCATTGCACCAGTTGAAGATGGTGCCTCGAAAGCAGTCAACTGCCATCCGCATCTGGGATCCAGTGGCAATATGTAATGCGGCACTCCCGCAAAGTCTGGTGACAGTAAATGCGATCACCATGAGTTCAGGAAGGGATATGGTTTTTATGTCTATCCCTTTGTCTCTAGCCTGGCTATTGCAGAACTCTAGCCGGAGGCTATCGACAGACTGGCCACCTAGCCTAGTCCCGAATAGAGTCAAGTCTTCGCCTCTCTTAGGCAAACCAGTCAAGAAATATACGTCTGCCAGCTTGATTTCGAGCTGGTGTCCACCAAAGAAGAAGCACTGGTCCTGTATGCTCCATCTGTCAACCAGCCACTGTAAGAAATCCACCTGGGCCCTCATGCCAGGTATGGCCCAGAATTTGTACAAGCCGCAGGCCTTTAATGCATCGATCGAAGGTTGGTGATTCAATGCGGCTAGATGAACATCCTCATGCTCTCATTCATGCCAATCTACCATGATGTACTCTCTGCATCAAGTAAAAAGACAAATTAGAATGCTAGAAATTAATTTTTTTGGGCCAAATTTGAGAATTTTTGGGTTAAAACCCTTGCGGCAGGGACCGCACCCTCTGGGTTAGACACAGTGCGTGGGTCCGCACCTTGCCTACATGGAAGGTACGGACCACTGACTTTTTCCCCATTGAGAAAAAGTCAGGGTCCGCGGGATGGCAGTGTTACGCCTGTGGGCCCCCGCTCGTGGGTTTTAAGCCTAAAAACCCTCCAAAAAATGAAATAAAAACCTAAAACAAAAAATGAAATGGTTAAAAATGAAGAGTGGGATGATGTGGATTACCTGGAGAAGACGGCGTTCGATTCCGACGGTTGGATTTTTCGCAATCTTCACGGGAAGTTTTCTAGACAAAAGCACTATTTTCTCACCCAAAACTCAAACGGTAAAAATGAATTGACGAAAGCCCTTTCTATAAGTTTTTTGAGTAAATAAATTTCAAATTTGTTTATGTTTCACTTTGGAAAGGTATTTTTGTAACATTTTTATCCATTTCAAACAGGTATGAGTAATGTTTGTGTTTTTGTTCAGGATAACGAATTATTCAGGCGAAATCTATCATTTTTGACGAAAAAACATTTAGAGTCATCTTTAAGCTCTTTTCTGACTCCTAAAACATGAAAAGATCGCCGAGTTTTTCTTTTAAACTCGTTAAAATGGAACTAAAAGACGGTCCACTTACAGCTCTTTTCTGACCGTAAAAACATGAAAAGATTGCCGGATTTTTGTCATTTCAAATTTGATATTGGTTATAAAACGATGTGTCGTTGATTGTTTTTTTACTTTTTCGGATTAGGGGCACTAATTACGAAAAGTACTCCTTGGTCGTAAAGATCAAGCGGTTCTCTCAAGTATTATTTTATACTTTTTCGGACTTGGGAGACACAAATTTATGAAAAAGGTCAACCCTGGAGTCTTCTTAAGTTTTTTTAGACTCTCTAAAATTGAAAAACGCCGAGTTTCTCCTATACTGGACTCGTTAAAATTTCACAGTAAAGGACCTGTTCAATTACAAACAGGAACGAACCACTCCTTCTTAGGGTTCGAATTTAAGCTAAGTTGGACTCATCCGAAGGATGAGCTTATAATCAAGCAAATGTTATCCTCCTCAAGCTTGTCAAAAATAAAGAGGTACTTGCCAGAAATGGTGGGGGAAAAGAGAGAAAAATGAGCTTGTTTGTCATCCTTTGTAACCACTTTTGAACACGACACTTTTATTCACCTAGGTTGGGAAATCCTTTGCCTAACAGTTGATCAAACCACATTGAAAGTCTTTAGCCGGTTTCTGAGTATTAACTTTGGGTCAATTGTCACCAAGCCATTTGTTGTGTCATTATGTGTTCAAGAGGTCACTGCCAATAAGCAATTCATCTGAAAAAATATCTGTCATCCATCTTGACCATCCCTGAGTCAGTCCTTGCAACTAAATTTCTTCAACTTGATCTATGATTTCGTGTTGTGCACTTGCCTGCGACGGATCGCTTTCTATCGACTTCAGCTCATTATCTAGAAAGATGATCTAGAAATCGTCAGTACCTTGGGATCTGCATGCCTCAATGGCAGGTTTCTCGCCTTTGACGACAGGTTGCATCATTGAGCTTCGATCAAAGGATTTCATGACATGTTCGACATCAACACATTTATTCACATCTCATGGATTGTACTGGGTACTTTGAGAGCCATTGACATCACTGGTGGTTTCTCTCACACTTGTTAACAATTTACATCATTGACTGGTAATCAAGTGGTTTCTACCATGTTCGACTTCAACACATTCATTCGCATGGATAGAATCGTACTGTTTCGGGAAGTAGAAATGAAGGCCCTAGATCTAGTTTCCATAATCTAGGCTACGAGGAATTTTGTATTCATTATATAATGGACTATTCATAAACAGATGGCTGCGTCCATACTGTGTCCACATGAGTCTATACTTGTGATGTATTACAAGATCATTCCTCTATCAGAGCAGTAGTTAGTTTTCTAAGTCAGTTTTGATCTGAGTATGGGAATGCCTACCTCAGCGATGATATGATCTCAAATATATATCTTGCATTGAATGTTTTTACAGGTTCCAACCGGGCTCTCCACAAGATGATCCTCGAAATGATAAAGTACTTCACTATTCCTAAATTATAAATGAAATCCTCATCCACTGCAGACTTCGCACTTTAGGGGGCAATCTGTTACACAAAAATATCGTCACCATGATTATTTGCAGTCAATATGGGTCTATCATCACTTTTACTGACCTCCTAAGAAAGTCTCAGACCTCAGCTCTTCAAGTCAAGCTTTGAAAATGAGAGAAAGTCATTGAAAATCAACAAAGCTCTGGTTCCGCACTTTCTCTCACTATTGCCTGCGGTCCCACACCTCATGTTTACAAAAACTGCGGACTTGCCCGCTCTGTCTATAAAGGTGTGGGTGCGGACCCCTATGAAAGTCAAAAAGGCGCAAGTTTATTCTAAAAAACTCACTTTGGGTTAATTCTAGATGATTCTAGAAGGAATTTTGACGTGGATTGGCCGCTCTTAGGTGGTTCATGCATCCCAAAAGAGAAGGAGCTAATCCCTTGATGAGAGGAGTTATCCCTTTTAAGGAGGGATTTATCCATTTGAAGGAGGACCTAGTAACTTCCCTCCATTGCACTATAAATTCAGGCATTGGGCTGGTTGCTAGGGAGGTTGGAAGCTGAACATTTTTTAGGGTAAATGCTGGTGAAATTAAGACTTCCTAGTTGAGCTTGAGAGGAGAGATCACATACCTTTTTGGCTTCATTGGGAAGAGAGTGAAACTTGTCAAAGTAGAGGAGACTTCTTGCTAAACCCTGGGAGGAGCTTGTACAGCGTCAAGGCACAGGTTGTAAAGTTCTTCTTTGATTTGAATTAATACAATCAGATTCATTTTTCTCAACAAATTGTCTCATGTCATTTGTTTCATGAATTCCTTGACTTTCATGTTAAATATGTTTTATGATATTGGCTTTTTAGATGCTATTTAATTTGTTTGCTTGTTTTTGTTTGCAGATTCGCGACAAGGGAGCTCATTTGGATCGAAGGAGTGAAGGCTTCCACAAACTTGCGTTGGACCCAAGGTAGGCCTAAAACACTTGTTTGCCTTTGTTTATAAATGCATATTTAGAGAAAGATAGTTTGTGATTGGTTTGCTTGTCATTAGGTCTTCTTTAGATTCTAGGAAGGTCTATATTGTCCGCAAGATCGACTTATTCTGTGTGACAATGAGAAAAAATATCACCAAAATCAATTCCCCAGACCTAGGAATAACCTTTTTCTACCAACTGCGCATCGTATTTCTCCACCTTTCCTTCTGAATTCAACTTCTTCTTGAACACCCATTTGCTGCCAATGGGTTTCCTTCTAGCCGACAACCCCACCAAATCCCAAGCCTCATTTTTGTGCAAAGATGCCATTTCATCAACCATGGTCTCTTTCCAGAGTTTTCCATCCTCTGAATCTACTACTTCCTACACAGTTCTGGGATCATCATTAGTAATAGATAAAGAAAAATTTGAACAGAAAGAAGATGGACTCTACCTTTCTGGCTACCTTCTTTCTCGAACCGATCTTCTCAAAACCAAAGTTTGTGGCTCTTCATCTTCTGGTTCCTCTTCTCCTGTAGAGTATGATTCTTCCTCATTTAGCTCAAACTCTATCTTCTCAGGTTCCTTTGGTAGGACTTCACATTTAATAACATATTTTACCTCTCTAAACACCACATCTTGGTTGTACACAACCTTCCTTGTCAGTGGGTTCCAAAGCTTATAACCTTTTAAACCATCCTTATACCCAATAAAGATGCACTTTTCAAATTTACTATCCAACTTTGTTCTTTTCTCTTTGGAACATGTACATATGAATCACATCCAAATAGCCTGAGATGTGAAAGAGAAGGTTTCTTACCAGTCCATACCTCTTGTGGAGTCTTATCCTCCAACAATGATGAAGGTGATATGTTAACCAAGTAACATGCAGTTTCCACCACCTTTGCCCAGAATTCCTGTCCTAACCCAACACCACTGATCATGCTTCTTGCCCTTTCCATCAATGTCTTATTCATTATTGTTGCAGCTCCATTTTGCTCAGGTGTGTATGGAGTAGTCTTTTGTCATGCTATACCACACTTCTTACAAAACTCTTCAAATTCCTTCTTGCAAAACTCTCAACCATTATTTGACCTCAGCACCTTTATCTTCTTCTCTATCTGGTTTTCCACCAGAGCCTTAAATTCTTTAAATCTGTCAAAGACTTCAGATTTATTCTTGAGGAAATATATCCATGTATTCCTTGAGAAGTCGTCTATAAATGATACATAGTACACAGACTTAGCCAGTGATGGAACTAACACAGGTCCAAACACATCACTATGCACAAGCTCTAATATTTATTTCGCCCTCTTACCACCAGAGGGGAAACTCACCCAATTCTCGTTCCCATATACACAATTTTCATAGAAATCAAAATCCAGAGAGTTATTCGACATACCTTCTACCATACCTTTACCATGAAGTATTTGAAGGCCCTTTTCTCCAATATGTCCAAGCCTTTGATGCCATAGCATGGTATTTTCTCCAGAGACCACTAGAACTTTTGCTCCACTTTCAGGAACCATAGAACTATTGCACCCACCAATAACAATGCTACCTTGCAGCTTAGACAGATTTCGAATCCAAACTCTCCACATCAATACTAGTGTTCCCTGAACCATCTTGCTGGTATCATTCTCAAACACTGTTCTTACACCTTCATCATCTGGCTTGCTTACAAAAATTAGATTTCTAGCTAATGCAGGAATATGAAGAACACCCATAATGGTTCTAATCCTTCCACCTTGCAACTTCAACTTGAATTTTCCGCGACCAAGGATTCTAGCCTTCCTATCATCCCCTAAGAAGACATCACCACCATCATATTTCTCATACTCGCAGAACCACTCTCTATGGGGAGTGAAGTGAAAGGATGCACCTAAGTCAATCAACCATGCCTCATGATCTACATGTGTACTTGAACAAGAAGCCAAGTACACATCCCCACCTTCATCATAGGTGGTTTTCATCTCTGCAGAAGGAGCATCATCAGATCCCTTTCCTTTCTTGGGAGCTTTTGATCTACAATCCCTTTTGTAGTGCCCTTCCTTTCCACATTTCCAGCACACCTTTACAGGTTTTCCTCAAGATTTAAATCTCCCTCTAGATTTAGATATCCCACTAGGACTTATTTTTGTTTCTGTTCTAGGACCGTATTAAAATGCTTCTAGTATTAAAAAATATAGTTTAAACATGTAGCATAGATATTTACTTCCAACTGAGAATATTTTCCAGATTTGGAATTTCATTTCTCTTATTTATGAGCACAAATACTAGAATGAAAAAGGGAAAAAACAGATGTAGTTGTGCCTTAATGATTTTTACAATAAAAATTGTCTTTGATCTTGTCTCAATTTTATTGTCTATTAGTATATTTAGTCATTAATTTGGTCATTAATTTAGTCATTAATTGCCACAATTAATGACCAAATATACATTAAAATATGTTACTATATTATTTCCCGACAAAATCAATTAATAACCAAAAAAATATGACCAAAATATTGGTCATGTTATAAGATGCTGTAAATTAGCTACTAATAGTCATATCTATGCAAACTTTAGTCATTGTTTGAAACCAATTAATGACCAAAGAAATATGATTAAATTTTGGTCATGTTATAAGATACTGTAAATTAGCTACTAACAGTCGTATATATGCAAAATTTAGTCGTCATTTGTAATCACAATTTTATCATTTGCAATAGTCATTTATCTTTTATTGGTAGTTTCATATTCATTATATAAATGGCTAATTTAGTAGCTTATACTCTTTTCATTTACTTCCATTACTAATCATTATAAACAACTAATTTATTCATATATTCATTTTATTTGTGCTATCATTAATCACTATAAACTACTAATTTAGTAGTTTTAGATTCATTTTATGTGTTCATTATTAATCAACATAACTTAATTAGTATGATTTTGTGACTAAATTAAAAAAAATGGCATACAATGTGCATGTTCATCTAATATGAAAATACAATGTTACATACGTTAATTACAATACTAAATAATATCAAGTGAAACTATAAATAATTTCAACCACGTAAATTAGAGTATATAAAATTTCAAATATTACAATATGAGTTTCCAACTTAATATTGGTTGGAATACAATTTACACATGAAATATTGTTTAATCACTTCAAAATGTTATCATTGTGTTGCCAAGGAATTGTAGGTGAATTCACCAACTCTGAAGACTTGATAATCAGTCTCTATTTGTGTGTCTTATGCAAGATATTAGCTCTATGGGTATCACTAGACCAATTCTCTTCTCTCTCTCTTTTTGCATTTTCCACTCTAGTGTTATTGTTCTCCTCTTTCTTCAATTCCTGATTCTTACCATCAATATTGATTTCATTTTCTGAAAATGAAAGAAGATACAATGCAGAGTATAAAACATGAAAGATTATGAACACTAGAATATAAACTAAAGTAGACTATAAAGGTTTTATACAACACATACCTCAACATCAGCAATATCAATGCCATTTTTCCCCATAAAAGCAAGAAACCTGAACAAGTTGTATTCATTTGGGCAACAGTCGCCACTATGTGGCCAGATGACCTGTATAAACAAAGCAAATAAAATGTCACCATAGAAAATAAAACCTTAGTAAACTTAGTATTCAACCTTCAGGGAAAGTTTAGGAATAATCATGCCAACTAAGTTACATGCTAAAATTCTCAAGTTGTATATTACTTATACAATGTGGGAGTACAAACACAACTCATAGAAAATACCAAACCTATGTCTAGATCAAAATGACATGAAGTAAACATGATAGGATAATAGGATAGCCTCGTATACATGTATATAAATCGATAATGTGGAAGGATAAGTGAATAAGTCTAGGATTGGAGGTTGATGATGTCAAGAATACCCAAGTCTGATGAGAAATTCTTTAGATAAGAAGAACTAGTCTATATCAAATTTTTATTTTTTTCTTATATTTATGGATCACTACAGTATAAGTGGATAAATTGAAAAGGAAATCCCCTTCCCATTTTCTTCCTAACGTGTGGTACAATATATCTAACATCGAAAATATGTAGCAATCACCACTATTAATATCCCAAATAGACATAAAAAATATGTAGCAATCATCGTTAGTAATCCACCAAATAGGATTATTTTGGAATGTAACTTTCAGATTCCAGTTACTATATGATTCTTGAATGGAAAATCCACATTGAATTCCAACACCAAACTTCCAATTTGAGGGAACACCTGTGGCCATCCTAGTGTATTTTGGAGGCTAGATATTTCACTCCCTGGAGCCAAGACCTTTATATTGATTTAAAAATTCAATCACTCAACTCAAAACATCAGTGGTCATTATAATGAAAAGATAAAATAAGAGTAGTTTTGATCTATTTTGTAGATTTACATGCAAAGTACCAATAGTTTTCCCATATTTACCATACTTATAATTTCCAAGATATAACACATCGATTGATATTTAAAAAAAGATATTTGATTCAATACAAATAAGGACTTAATATATTACAACAATACCACCAATGTTTTATCCTCAATTAATTCAAACTGGTTAGCACAAAAACTTCAAGAAAAAGCAACAAGTAGAAATAACAAATCCATCAATTGATAATCAATAAAAAAAGGATAAGTTTTTTGTTGAATCTTGATAAACAACTATAAATATTGACAATCCACTACAACTAGTGGCCTTGTTCAAAGAGAAATACTACATGGAGAACACATCTTCCAAATTATTTTCTCTATCCATGAAGCTTTCTGCTATCCTCAAAATAGAATTTGTATTCAATATTTTAGGTTTCTAAAGCCACCCAAAGGCCTTACTAAATGAAGCAGTGAATTTCATTGAATTTCATAAAATACTTCTAGTATTAAAAAATATAGTTTGACTATGTGATAGATAATTCTAGCAAGCAAGTAAAAAGTTGTGTACGATATTTCTTTGAAGACTTCATGTTAAAAGGAAATCTTGCATATTTTATATAAAAAAAAGTAGCTTAACAAAGATGGTCATTATTAGAAAACAATAGGTTGGACATAAAACTATAGGTAGAACTAATTACAAACTCCTAATTATAATAGAGTTGATTAATTATTCTAAGTGAAGCCAAATAGATACATAAAAGTTTTCATTTTCATATTTCTTTCCCATATCTTTATTGGAGGTGGAAGTTAACTTGCATGCATCTCACAAGGTTGTTTTAGCAAAAGTATATGTTGCATTCTCATATTCCAAACTTGATTTTCCATGAACAATCACAATGGGTATTGGAGGAATTAGTTGTTACAATAGCTGAGTTGTCATCTTTAAACTTCTCTTTACTTGAGGTATTGATCCTTTCCCTTCTTCTTGGTTATCAATCTCATTTTTCTTCTATAGCCAACATAGGAATAATTTGGGTTCAGGAAGAATAAAGATACTCATATGATGTCTTCAAATTTGAAAGGATGCATTTTTATTATTTAACTACTAGTAAAAAAGTGATAGGAAGACCTTAAATATAACCAGACCTTTTCTGTGAAGCGGTTTGTTGCATATGCCCATGCTAGCACAACATCACTAAAAATAAAAGGTCAACAATAATTACAAGAAATTTCGATAGCATGAACATTGTCTTAGTCTTAATAAAGAAGCATAGGCCATTTGAAACTACAAAGAATAAACACAAATAGCACCATTGATATAAATTCACAGAATATTGACAGCAAAAAAATAAGTGAATTTGTTAGGTAGTATCTCAAAACCTTATAGTGGGAAGATTCCCTCAAGCTTGAGTAATATCTACATGCCAAGGAATAAGTTGTGACACATGTTTCTTATGTTTACTAGGCATAACTACAACTGGAGCTCCAATCTTTGCTTTAGATAAATAGTATTTGTGTTGATATGCAATGTGGCCCTCCGTCATTATCAATGACACAACTATTGGGATTCACATAGTTACTACAAATTTAACGTATTTCATTTTTGAATGACTAGTGTGGATGGTAATTATTGGTGTTAATCCTGAGGCAGGGAACAAATTCTCAAGATTTCTCCCCAAAGGAATCTATTGAGAAATTAAATTTCTACACCTTCCAAAATCACCCTAACTCTTATACATGGTAGAAACTTGCAAGACTAAGAGTATCTCCACTAGTATGAGGCCCAAACTACATTAATACAGAATTCAAAATTTGTTGATTGAAATGATTTCTATCATTCACTCCTGAAGATGACTGTGAAGATCCATAATATTATGATTGTATCCTTGATTTTGTAACCAATTCTGTATAATTGAAGCCATGACTTGATTGGAGACTTCTTCACATCTCTCTTTGATTCCTTGAGAAAAAGGAAGCATCCTCACAATCAATTGACAAAGATACTCATTGTTGCATTGTCGTGTGTGTAGTCCCAAATTTTTGAATTGTCTTATCCCATAATGTGGGCTCATTGTTTGATCGATGGATTTTTCCTTTAGATTTGGATCAATACCACAACTTCCAACGTCTCCAATCTTTTTCTTTTCACTTCTTGTCTATCAAAATCAACCTACATGGTTGTCATTACAAGCATCCTTCTAGAAGAAATATATTGATGGTCCTAGAATAGAAACAAAAATAAGTCCTATTTGTAAAAAAAATTATAATAAAAATTGTCTTTGATCACATGGTCAAACTATATTTTTTAATACTAGAAGCAGTTTATGAAAATCAATGAAATTCACTGCTTCATTTAACAAGGCCTTTAGGCGGCTTCGGAAACCTAAAATATTGAATGCGAATTCTATTTTGAGGATAGTAGAAAGCTTCATGGATAGAGAAAAGAATTTGGAAGATGAGTTCTCTATGTAGTATTTCTCTTTGAACAAGGTCACTAGTTGTAGTGGATTGTCAATATTTATAGTTGTTTATCAAGCTTCAACAAAAATCTTATCCTTTTTCTGATTATCAATTAATGGATTTGTTATTTCTACTTGTTGCTCTTTCTTGAAGTTTTTGTGCTAACTAGTTTGAACTAATTGAGGATAAAACATTGGTGGTATTATTGTAATATATTAATTCCTTTTTTGTATTGAATCAAGTTTTTTTTTTTTTTTAAATATCAATCGATGTGTTATATCTTGGAAATTATGAGTATGGTAAATATGGGAAAACCATTGGTTCTTTGCATGTAAATCTGAGAAATAGATCAAAACTACTCTTGTTTTATCTTTTCATTATAATTACCACTGATGTTTTGAGCTGAGTGATTGACTTTTTTAATCAATATAGAGGTCTTGGCTCCAGGGAGTGAAATACTTAGCCTCCAAAATACACTAGGATGACCACAGGTGTTCCCTAAAATTGGAAGTTTGGAGTTGGAATTTAGTGTGGATTTTCCATTCAAGAATCATAGAGCAACTGGAATCTGAAAGTTACATTCCAAAATAATCCTATATGACAGATTACTAACAATGATTGCTACATATTTTTAATGCCTATTTGGGATATTACTAGTGGTGATTGCTATATATTTCCAATGTTGGATATATTGTACCACAGGTTAGGAAGACAATGGGAAGGGAATTTCCTTTGAAATTTATCCACTAATACTATAGTGACCCATAAATATAAGAAAAACATTAATAATTTGATATAGACTAGTTGGCTCTTTCATAATATGTGATAATGGACCCAAATAGTAGTTCTTATCTAAAGAAATGCTCATCAAACTTGGGCATTCTTGACATCATCGATCTCCAACCCTAGACTTATTCACTTAGCCTTCCACATTATCCATTTGTATGCGAGGCTATCCTATTATTGTATCATGTTTACTTCATGTCATTTTATTCTAGACTTAGGTTTGACAATTTCTATGAGTTGTGTTTGTACTCCCACATTGTATAAGTAATATACAACTTTAGCATTTTAGCATGTAACTTAGCTGGCATGATTGTTCCTAAACTTTCCCTGAAGGTTGAATACTAAGTTTACTAAGGTTTTCTTTTCTATGGTGACATTTTATTTGCTTTGTTTATACAGGTCATTTGGCCACATAGCAGCCACTATCGCCCAAATGAATAAAACTTGTTCAAGTTTCTTGCTTTTATGGGGAAAAATGGCATTGATATTGCTGATGTTGAGGTGTATGATGTATAAAACCTTTATAGTCTACTTTAGTTTATATTCTAGTGTTCATCATCTTTCATGTCTTATACTCTGCATTGTATCTTCTTTCTTTTTCAGAAAATGAACTCAGTATTGATGGTAAGAATCAAGAATTGAATAAAGAGGAGAACAATAACACTAGAGTGGAAAATGCAAAGAGAGAGAAAGAAGAGAATTGGTCTAGTGATACCCATAAAGCCAATATCCTACATAAGACACACAAATAGACACTTATGGTCAAGTCTTCAAAGTTGGTGAATTCACCTACAATTCCTTGGCAACACAATCATAATGTCTTGAAATGATTAAACAATATTTCATGTGTAAATTGTAGTCCAACCAATATTAAGTTGGAAACTCATATTGTAATACTTGAAATTTTATATACTATAATTTAAATTATTTATAGTTGCGCTTAATATTATTGGGTATTATAATTAACATATGTAACAATGTATTTCTGTATTAGATGAATATGCACATTGTATGCCATTTTTTTTAATTTAGTCACACAATCATACTTATTAAGTTATGTTGATTAATAATGAACACATAAAGTCAATCTAAAACTACTAAATTAGTAGTTTATAGTGATTAATGATGAACACAAATAAAATGAATATATGACTACATTAGTTGTTTATAATGATTATTAATGAAAGTAAATGAAATGAATATAAACTACTAAATTATCCATTTATATAATGAATATGAAACTACCAAAAAAAGATAAATGACCACTGCAAATGATAAAATTGTGATTACACGACTAAATTTTCCATATATATGATTATTAGTAGCTAATTTACTGTATCATATAACACGACAAAAATTTATTCATATTTCTGTGGTGATTAATTGGTTTCAAATGATGGCTAAAGTTTGCATAGATATGACTACTAGTAGCTAATTTAGAATATTTTATAACATGACCAATATTTTGGTCATATTTTTTTGGTCATTAATTGGTTTTCTCGGGCGATAATATAGTAACATATTTTGCTATATATTTGGTCATTAATTGTGGTAATTAATGACTAAATCAATGACTAAATTACTGACCAAATTTATGACTAAGTATACTAATAAACAATAAAATAGAGACAACCAATTAATGACCAAGCTAAAAATGACTAAAATTTGGTTGCGTTATAAGATACTGTAAATTAGTTATTATCGGTCACTGAATGAAAAATGGTTGTTTATATGCAAATTTTAGTAATTCTTTTAGTAAATAATTAGCCATTTTGTACTAGTGCCATAAGAAAAATATTCTTTCGAGACCCTTCTCTAGAGTTCACAAGTTGAGATTCAAGAGTTGAGGCTAAGCTAAAGATTCGTGCTAGTGAACATGTGCAATCCAAAGAACTAGCACATGTGGAGGAAGAGAAATAGATCCTAGCCAAGTAGCTAATAGACATTAATAATGAGGTGGTGTCTCTCAACACTAGTACAAAATGGCCAATTGGTTACTAAAAAAAAGAATAAAATTTTCATATAAACGACAATTTTCAATCAATGACCAATAGTGGCTAATTTACAGTATCTTATAACGTAACCAATTTTTAGTCATATTTAGCTTAGCCATTAATTGGTTGTCTTAATTTTATCATCTAGTATTATATTTAGTCATTAATTTGGTCATTAATTTAGTAATTGATATAGTCATTAATTGCCACAATTAATGACCAAATAAACAACAAAATATACCACTACATGATCACCCAAGAAAACCAATCATTGACCAAAGAAATATGACCAAAATATTAGTCACATTATAACATAACATAAATTAGCTACTAATATTCATA
The DNA here is from genome assembly GCA_031772625.1 of Pinus tabuliformis. Classification (NCBI taxonomy): domain Eukaryota; kingdom Viridiplantae; phylum Streptophyta; class Pinopsida; order Pinales; family Pinaceae; genus Pinus; species Pinus tabuliformis. The sequence goes on along the minus strand of CM062814.1, from coordinate 775,772,684 downwards.
TATATGCAAATTTTAGTCATCATTTGAAACCAATTAATAACCAGAGAAATATGACTAAATTTTGGTTGTGTTATAATATATTTTAAATTATCTACTAATAGTCGTATATATGTGAAATTTAGTCGTCATTTGTAATCACAAATTTACCATTTATAGTAGTCATTTATCTTTTTATGGTAATTTCATATTTTCATTATATAAACTAATAATTTTTTCATTGTATATTCATTTTATTTGTGTTCATCATTAATCAATATAAACCATTGATTTAATAGTTTTAAATTTATTTTATGTGTTCATTATTAATCAACATAAATTAATTGGTATGATTTTGTGACTGCATTAAAAAATGTCATACAATGTGGATGCTCATCTAATATAAAAACACAAAGTTACATATGTTAATTACAATACTAAATAATATCAAGTACAACTATAAACAATTTAAACCACATAAATTATATTATATGAAACGTCAAGTATTACAATATGATTTTCCAACTTAATATTGGTTGGACTACAATTTACACATGAAATATTGTTTCATCACTTTAAGCATTATCATTGTTTTGCCTAGGCATTGTAGGTGAATTAACCAACTCTAAATACTTGAACATCAGTTTGTATGTATGTGTTTCATGTGAGATATTAAATTTAGGGGTATCACTAGGTCGGTTATCTTCTTTCTCTCTTTCAGCATTTGATGCTTCAGTGTTATTGTTCTCCTCTTTCTTCAATTTCTGCTTCTCACCATCCATATTTAATTCCTCTTCTAAAAATGAAAAATGATACAATTCAAGGTATAAGACATGAAAGACAATAAACACTAGAATATAAGCTAAAGTAGACTATAAAGGATTTATACGACATATACCTCAACATCAGCAATGCTAATGTTATTCTCCCCCATAAAAGTAAGAAACTTGAAGTTTTCTTTAGTTGGGCAATAGTGGCCACTATGTGGCCAAATGACCTGTATAAACAAATCAAATAAAACATAACCATAGAAAAAAACACCTTAGAAACTTAGTATTCAACCTTTAGGAAAATTTTAGGCACAATCATGCCAACTAAGTTACATGCTAAAAAATTCAGGTTGTGGATCATTTATGAAAACAAATGGAAAGAGACAAACTATAATAAATAATGTATGACAACTGGCTGGAAAATTTCATCATAGAAGAAAAAAATTGTTTTTCTATGGCTACCCATGCATGCTCCATATATTGGCTCCTCCACAAAATTCATTATAAAGGATTACCAAAATTAGACTTCTTTATCTGAATGGATTGTCCCAACTGCTAGTTTGCCAATTGTCTTGCTGAAAGTGGGTTTCCTGTGTTGGTCATCTCTTTCCAATTGTAAGATTAGCAGTATTTTCACTAAGATGTATTTTTTTTAGATGAATTGTTTGTGATTTTACTACTATTAGAAGTTGATAGTTAGTAGCTCAAAATCATTTCCATGGAAGAACATTTTTTAGCTAAATAGGATTATATCATTGAAAAAATGTAATTCTCTCTATGTCCACACATTCATTTCGAGGGGTATAAGTCGGGTCGAGTATGAATGGTGCAAAGCCCCAAGTGAATACATGGAATGAAATTCCACATAAGATTCCATAAGAATGGAGTTTAAAGAGATATGAGACTTTGTACATTGATCTACTTCTGAATAATTCCCAAGAAAAATAAATTCCTACTTGAATCCTCCATGTTAATGATGACTCTTACTAATAAAATTATATGTTGTTAGACATATTATGTAATGCCAAGTACATTTGAAGGCATAATACAATGAAATAAAGTAATGTCATAAGCAGAAATATATTTGTAAAATTCTAAATAGTTCATGAAATACAAGATGCCAAACGTGGAATATTCATCCCCATAAACATATTCATTCCCATGAAAAACCCATTCCTTCATGTTCCAAACACACTTTACAAGAAAATGATAAAAATAAAAGCATAAATATGGTATTGCTAAGATTTGTCAAAATTTACAAGAAAAATATCATAGAATACCCATTAGTATCAAGACTTCATGATCCAAGCCAAAAAATCAATAAATGATAAAAGAAACATTAATACGCTATGTGCAAATGCAACAAGTGACTAGAATGTACAAGGCTAGAATAGGTAAAATACCATCTCATAGCATAAGACCAAAACCAAGCCTTTTCAATCCAAGATAACGCATAGGAAGACATAGAACAACATCCCAAAGCATTCTGGACAGAGGAGACTAAGGAGAGTAGGAAGTTCAAGCACAAAATTATACTTTCAAGGGCAGAATTTAAGTGATCCCATTCCCCATAATATCTTTATAACAACATTGCATGCTACTATTTATATACTTTGAATACATGTTATAATATGCATCACAAATAGTAAATAGAAAAAAGGAAATGAAAGAAAAATTAGATGTCCTTTAAAACTTCTTACATGTTCATCCTCTTCAAAATCTGCAAAAGAAGCTCCCGTAGATTTTGACCTGTAGTTAGCATGGACGATATGAACTAACTTGAACCCATTTATGCCTTCATTGCTCCCATTGGGAGCCTGTATATACACTTCTCTTTATACATCCATAGAAGTTCGTACATATTGTGTTACGGGAGACAGAGAAGCAAGTCTCTATGATTGTTTCCTTTATGAGAAAGCAATGTTGTCCGATGATCATGTCACAGGCGAAAAGAATTCAAAGCTTGGGGTGTCAGAGCCAAGGGAAGATCCAGATTTTCCTGAGAATTTGGTACCATTACTAATGGCATTATTGTACCTATTGACCTAGATTCAATCAATTAAGCCACAGGGTGACCAATAGAATGAGATAAATTGAATGAATATGCCAAACTAGAACATGAATTGTTGTGGCCATGAATAGAAACTTGAAGTGTTTTCATCCTTAATTGTGAAGTTGGGCTATGATTTAGATGTGTTAGGTGAGGAGGCTAACCCATTAGAGGTCGACATCCTATTGTACTGTTGGGGTTTCAAAATGTCATGCAAATATCACTCATTACCATACATTTTTCACCTATGCTTCCATTATATCACTCACTATTCACCACCTTGCCACTCCATTTTCCCTATTATTCACCATTAATGGGTCTCATTTATATTTTCCAAATATTATTTACTTTTAAGCATTTTTGAGAGAAATTCTTGATTAAACATTAGAAAATAATATATTTTACTTTATATATGGAAAGTGGGTTGTTTTTGTGACATGTGTAGGTGCCAAGGAAGCTTCCAAGACACCTTTATGTGGCCTTGAAGGATCAAATTCGAATTTGAGGAGATAAACCTCATGGAGAAGATTATGATCTCATGGAGAAGATCGAGGACAAAAGGGGGTTATATGTCTAGATGGTTGAGAGATGTATGGAACTAAAAGAGAGATTAGTGGATGATCATTATGAGTTTGTTACTCATCCCATTGTATAAATAGGAGTACAATCTCCTCCATTTGTAATCTTAGATTGTTGAAGTTTTGTAATGTTGAAGTTTTTGTAAATATTAGAATCTTGAAGTTTTTGTAATGGAGATTTTGGAATAAAGGATCATACTTCAATTTTGCTTCTACATTTGAGTCTCCATTGAAGTGGTGTGCTTGTGGAGTTATGGAGGGCCCCCATGACCTCACTTGCATGCTTATTTTCTTATTTTAGGTATAATTTGTTTTATGTTTTTTTTGTTTGATTTCTTCAAGTTTTATTAAATGTTCTAATACTGGAAGGATCTTATTTGAAAGTGTTTTTGTAAAAGAACCGTAAGATCTCATACAATTATTAGATCTAGCTTTATTTCATTTCAGCTTTTAATTTCTTATTAGATGTTCTAATGTTGGAAGAGATCTTGTAGAATATGTTCTTGTAAGAGAATCATAGATATCAAACAATTGTTAGATCTAAGTTTGATTATTTATTGAAAGAGATCTTAATGAATATGTTCTTATAAGGGGACATTAAGATCTTGGAAAAATTAGGAATCTTTCTAGATCTATATATTTTAGGTAGGCACTTCTAAGTTTATCTTCCCGGGTTGACATTAAATTAAGCTCTAATTGACATCATCAATTGGAACAAAAAATTTTGGCGCCGTTGCCGGGGAAGTGCAACTAGAAGGATTTAGTATTTATTTTATGCATTTGTTTTTATGGACTAATTTGTGGAACTTGGTGATGGCAGGTTCATAAAGGAGTTCAAAGTTTGGAGCATTTTTATTTTCGTACATAGTTAATTTAAATTCAGTTTTTATTTTAAAACTCCCCATTTCTCACTAATCCATCTATGGATGAGGGCTTTGACAATGTTGAACAAGTACTTCTTGGAGAGCAAGGACAATCACCTTGAGCCAACTCTAAGACAGGATTCTCACATACTTGTAAAACATAACGTAGAATTTTTAAATCTTGATGTGAGCATGTTCGAACTTTTAATCCGTAGATGGCTTCACTGGAAGCATGCTTTTACTTAGAAAATAAAACATCTTTCAAGTTAATGTAGAATAGATTAAAAATAAAAATAAAATGAGATCTCGTAGAATTTCGTCGTAGAATTTCATCGTAGAATTTCCTTGTAGAATTTTCTTTTAGTCTTGTTTTTTTTTTAAATATCATCATGAATAAAAAGAGCTGCTTCATCTTTGCATTTCTATGTCTTGTTTCTGTATCACGGGTGAGCCAGGAGCTTGATTATCAGAAAGCCTTGTCTTCCGAGAGTCTAAATGCCCCCGTGACATTGCAGAAAGAGTATAGATAATGCAAGGTTTTGTCGCAAATCTTAATTGTGTTTTATCCATCCACGCTAACCTGCATAAATAAAAAAAAAATCGAGAGATTAGTATGCTCTCTTCCTGCACTTCGTGCGATCAGGAAGATCAGAAAATCTATTGATTTATTTCAAATAAAAATATTTTTACTGGAAAATTGATTTGTGATATGACAATAAAGAATTTTGCAAATGAGCGGAAATCATCTTTAAAAAAAAAACATTTTAGATAAAACTTAGTCTTTTTAAGTTTTAGTTTTATAAAAAAAATAAATTCACATAATAATGATATGTATATATTATTATTAAAAATGATATATATTATTATTATTATTAAAAAAATTCTTTTGAAAACTAACCATTTTTTAGAAATAGGATTCGAATTCATTTTTTTTAGATTTTAGTTTAAAAGAAAAAAACCAACAAACTCATTTAAAAAAAAATTCACAATAAAACAAAACATTAATAAATAAAATAATGAAATACAAACCATAAAAAGATTGCAAAACATTAAAAACAAATTAAAAAAAAAAAAACAAAACAAGAAAAAAGTCATATATATTAAACAAAGCAATAAAACACATTAGAAAAAAAACCAATACATTCAAACCAAGGAAATTAGGTTGGAAACATAGAAATAAAACAAATAAAAAAAACATAAAAAAAGAACAAAATCAAAAACAACTCTGCATCATTCATTGTATATACAAAACATAAAACAAATCGAAGGTTTGACCAAACCACAGTCATAGTTTGAGGGCAATTTGAAAATGGCACGCGCATCTTATACATGACTTCTCAACAACTTTCAAATACGATGTTAGGCTTCGGGCCTTCTCTATAACCAACAGCATGAAAAAAACGTGAACGCAAAGCCATATGAAACAAAACAACGAAACATAAAAGATGAAACTAATTAAAAATCATGTAAATGATGGCGGAAAGAAAGAAACAGTGAATTGAGAGCCACTAGTTGCTGCTGTGCAAACAGTCCCACATTCTGAATATATGAGCAAGTCGCAGGTTCGGGCTTCTTCAAAAACCTGTAATGCATGTTTTCTGCCAAGATATCATCGTTGGCTTAATGAAAAAATGTTGATTTGTGTAGTTGTAGACGATAGGCAGATGCGTTTTTTTGGGAAAGAAAGCCAGTTTCGATCAAAATAGAACATCTCGGTGGAAAGTTACAATAGACATGTGAAGTAAAATTGATAACAAGTGGTTTCTTTCCCAGAAATGGTGGGATTTAGTCCGCCAGCGAGTTGTACAGCACGCCAATGATCTGGAAACGTTGTTGAGCATAGCCACTCAGGAAGGAGCTGGAAATGCCATCAAATCCTCATAAAAATCACGAGAATCTTTCCAAATCGAACCAGAAAGGAAGATAAAAATATTTGGTTTGTTGTAGTACTTACTGTCAGAGAATAATCCTCTCTATTTCAATTAATTTCTATCCTATCCTTATCTGATTTCCTGTGATCTCAATCTCTGCAAGATCTCAATTTCCCAGCCCATTAATCTTTCAAAAATCTTATTGGAATGATATAGGGTGCAGACCATTGGCGCAAATCCATTGGAGAATTTGATGAATGGTCGGTTGAATGCATCACTAACAGCACCATAAATGGAGGCAGAGGCCATTCACGATCGTCATTGTGAATAGTGAATTAGGGTCTCTACCATTGGGAATAGTGAATTAGGATCTCTTCTGTTAGTGCTTTCATTGTGCCAATGCCATGCCTCCATCGTCATCGAAGGCCATGCCTCTCGGATCCGCAGCACCTGATTTTGAGTTGCCGAAACCTCTCACTGGCAAGGTTTGGAAGTTGGCTAACTTTGAAGGACATCCTGCACTACTGGTGACGTTCATCTTCAATCACTACCCATTTGTTGTGCATTTGAAGAAGGACATTGTCAAGCTTGCAAATGATTACATGCCAAGGGGGATTGCAATTGCAGCAATCTCTTCTAATTTTGTTGTCACACACCCTCAGGATGGTCTAGATTTCATTGCTAAGGACGCTAGGATGTTTGAGTATACATTCCCATATCTATATGAGGAGACACAAGAAGTTGCACGGGCTTATGGAGCTGTCTGCACTCCTGAATTATACCTGTTCAAGAAGAATAGAAATCAGCCATTTGAGCTTGCTTATCATGGACGATTCCCAACCAAATAACAACAAACCTATTACTGGAAGTGACTTAAGGCAAGCTTTGGATTGAGTCCTGAGTGACCAACCAATAAATTTTTGCGCCAAAGCCAAGTGTTGGATGCAGCATTAAGTGGCACCCGAGTGAAAACGTGTAAATGTTGTCTTCCTCATGACTCCGGTTAATAAATATTCTCCATCCCTACATCTGCAATTTCATCTTTTTAGGCCGCAGAAAATGATGAATTCATATGCCATCAACCCTCCATATGCCATTTTGCGTTTTGGTTTACGTTTGGTTTTCCATTTGTTTTGGGTTTCTTTTCCATTTTTGGATTAAATTTGTTTTGTATTTATTGTTATATATTGTATTTATTTTTATTTTTATTTGTTTTGATTTATATTTATATATTTTCAGTTAATTTTTTATTTGTTTTTATTTGTATTTATATATTTTTAATTATAATTTTTTTTAATGATTGATTTGTTTTGATGTTTATAGTCAATGTTTGATTTGTTTTGATTTATATATTCCGTTAATGTTTGATTTGTATTAATATATGTTATCATTGTATTAATATATTAATATATTAATTATATTAATATGTTATAATTATATTATTAATGCACAAAAAATAAAACAAACAAAATTCACGCAGGTTTGAAAATAAATAATGGAACACTTGGAAACAAATTTTGAGGATCGATTTATCAAACATTTGGAGGATTCTATAGATGATGATTATCTTGTTTCGATAGCTTCAAGTTGGCATTAAACTCATAACATATTCATGTTGAATGCTTTTATATCACATACTAATATGCAGAACACAATGGATCTTTCTAATGCCAATATTTTTGCCGAGCATATTTCATCTGACACAAATAGGGAGTATTACTTTTCATGGTTATTTTTAAGAATGGATTGATTTTAATATCATGATTAAGTCAATTTCAACACTTTGATTGTCCTTAATATGTTTTATTTGGTATGAAATTTTTGCATAAGAATCATGAAGAAACTGGCCATTTCTTCTAGAGCACACTTATGTCTTCTTTGTACCAAGTTTTTTACAGGTTACATGATAATCAAATGATCATAAGGAGATTACATTGTGACGACAATTGGTCTTCCAAAGACTGCATTCATGAAAAATTCTAAAGACAAATCCAACTCCACAACCACTACCTTGCACCTCCCTTTTTGAAAGAGATTTTGAATTCCACCAATTGTAAATCCATAAAGCATGACATTTCCATTTCTATTTTTCACAGCAAGAGTATTTATTCATACACCATGCATTTCCTTACATCCATTCCTTACAAGCTTATTGTCATTTTCCATGTCATTACCATTCCCCTTCATTTCCGCAAATAAAATCTTGCTTCTATGGATACCATTGAGTCAAAGTCCTAGAGTCTAATTAACTTTTTAAAAACACCTAGAGGCTTGCATGCCTTAATGGCAAGTACTCTTGCCAATGAACAATGGGAGTACATTAATATCCCTTGTTCGTTGGATCTTGTAGGTGACTCGACTACAACAAACTTATTCGTACCTACAAAGATGTGTTAGGAATCTTGACTCCCATTGGAATCAATGGTGGGAGCTCTCGTGTTGGCTAGTGGCATCCATTAATGGCCACTAAGTCAACAACTTCTTACTATGTTCGACACCAGCACATTTAATCACATAGTAAGATTTATGCCATCGAGTGTTGAAGACTTGAAGACCCATATTTTGTAGCAGATGAAGCAGATGTCCTTTCATTGTTTTTCAGTTTGTCATGACTTGAGGACAAGTCAATAAATAAGGCTGGGGGGAGGAAAATGTAACTTCTATATTTTGTATACCTTCCAAGCCTTATACATTTTCAGCCATATTCAGCAGACTCATCAGATTCATCAGACTATCTAGCAACAGATACGACAATACAGATCCATCTTTCATCCACAACTTGCCTCAGATCAGAATTGCAGCAGCTGAACATGCATGATTCATCCACTTCTGTAGGTAAGTAAGGTATAATGTTTTCTAACCTTTAATCTTGAAATTCTTTTTAGATGCTAAAATGATGATATTTGGAAAATTTTCCACTATTTCACTATTCCCTTTCTCATTAAAAATTGCCAAAAACCATCAGTTGGGGAGGGGGGAATTTCACACTTCATTTTTTACCTCATTCATATTACATCTTAACCCACATAGTCTTCCCACAATAAAAACTACTACAAAATGATGAGCATATTAAATGACTTCTTAAAATGATTGATCTCAATAAAGTAAATAATGATTGTAAACACAAGAACCAATCATTAAAAAGAGACCTTAACAAAGTAAATAATGATTGTAACACAAGAACCAATCATTAAAATATACAAATGCTTTGCAAAAACAAAGTTATCCAAAGATGTGTAAAGTTAAAAGGAAGTTCATGATTGAAATATGTTTGTTACACAAGAACCAAACATCTTGTAAAAGGAAGTTCATCTAGGAAATAAATCAAATAAGTCATTGTAGTAGCTTGCATGAGGACATGCAAGAGCTTCAGTTGGGGAGTATGTTGGGGTTTCAAAACTTCATGCAAATATCACTCATTACCATACATTTTTCACCTATGCTTCCATTATATCACTAACTATTCACCACCTTGTCACTCCATTTTCCCTATTATTCACCATTAATGGGTCTCATTTATATTTTCCAAATATTATTTATTTTTAAGCATTTTTGAGAGAAATTCTTGATTAAACATTAGAAAATAATATATTTTACTTTATATATGGAAAGTGGGTTGTTTTTGTGACATGTGTAGGTGACAAGGAAGCTTCCAAGACACCTTTATGTGGCCTTGAAGGATTAAATTCGAATTTGGAGAGATAAACCTCATGGAGAAGATTATGATCTCATGGAGAAGATCAAGGACAAAAGGGGGTTATGTGTCTAGATGGTTGAGAGATGTATGGAACTAAAAGTGAGATTAGTGGATGATCATTATGATTTTGTTACTCATCCCATTGTATAAATAGCAGTACAATCTCCTCCATTTGTAATCTTAGATTGTTGAAGTTTTGTAATGTTGAAGTTTTTGTAAATATTAGAATCATGAAGTTTTTGTAATGGAGATTTTGGAATAAAGGATCATACTTCAATTTTGCTTCTACATTTAAGTCTCCATTGAAGTGGTGTGCTTGTGGAGTTATGGAGGGCCCCATGGCCTCACTTGCATGCTTATTTGCTTATTTTAGGTATAATTTGTTTTATGTTTTTTTTGTTTGATTTCTTCAAGTTTTATTAAATGTTCTAATATTGGAAGGATCTTATTTGAAAGTGTTTTTGTAAAAGAACCGTAAGATCTCATACAATTATTAGATCTAGGTTTATTTCATTTCAGCGTTTAATTTCTTATTAGATGTTCTAATGTTGGAAGAGAACTTGTAGAATATGTTGTTGTAAGAGAATCATAGATCTCAAACAATTGTTAGATCTAAGTTTGATTAGTTATTGAAAGAGATCTTAATGAATATGTTCTTGTAAGGGGACTTTAAGATCTTGGGAAAATTAGGAATCTTTCTAGATCTATATATTTTAGATAGGCAATTCTAAGTTTACCTTCCCGGGTTGACATTAAATTAAGCTCTAATTGACATCATCAATTGGAACCAAGCATGTACCTTGACTACTTTGCAGCAAAGATGATGTATCAGTGGAAGTATCTCTAATATTTCAAGACACAATACTTGATTGCTTTGTTGTCGCAATGGAAATATATATGATATTTCAAGACACAATACCTAATTGCAGAAGAGAATATGGTTAGTGCTCTTCAAACTCCTACATTAAGAAAAATATCATTCTATTAGACATCCTTCATCTTTACATGCTAAGGAAATCATTAAAAAAGAAAGAAGAAAAAAAGGAAATGGAGAATAATTTGTCATCAAACTAATTAGATCCAAAAAGACAATAGGGAGAAAAGAAGGAAACACTTCTAGAAGGTCATCTCTCTATCTCACTCATCATAAGTCTAGACTTTATCCATATGAGCCAAGGGTCCATGCATTTTCCAATCACTACCAGGAAGAGCATGTTCCAGACCCATTTTTTTCTCTTTCTCTAATGTGACCACTTCTTAGGTCACCAGGAAAATAATAATCTTTCCTCGAATTATCAATTCCTCTAACATGATTCTCCAATCTTGGGCTCATATCCTTCCACAATTATCCTTCTTCCTTTAAATTTCGCTAGTTTCTAGGCAACATTCTATTGATTATTATATCAATTTTTCGAGGTGATTGTACATGTGAAATTATTCCATGCGAAGATATTTGGCCCCTATAATTTCTATAAGAATCAATTAGAGAACCATGCATTAGATTATTAGAGCATCAATGGTCCAATAGTGGCATCAATGGTTCAATTATTAAATTCTTAATTTTTTGCACATTTTCCTAGAGCATGGAACTAACCTAACAATAAGGAAAATATAGGATTTTCATGAAAATAGATACTATGAAAACCTACATAGAGAATAAAAGTTTTGGCCTATGACAATTAACCTATCCTATATTATAAAAAATTAATATCCACAACATAAAAATTATAAGTAGTCAATAATCATGCAGAACAACTAAATTCAAAGTGTGTTAACCCCTAAAGTTTGCCCCTTGCAAATTTACAGGGTTAAAGACTAGCACATATCATTCAGTTGGAGGTCCAAAAATAAATATGGATACAAGCAGAAGATTGGTTCCCAAGTTGAGTAGCCTAAGGCTTGATTCAGTCATGATTGAGACACATTTTAGCACAATTTGAAGAGAGTTCATATTGTTAGTAGGTTCCCTACTTTCTAGAAGAGGGAGTTCCAAGGACGATACAATAGAAAATTTTACAAAAAGAAATGGGAAAATGATAAGGGAATATCAAGCATACTAGAAACATTAAAAATTCATCCACACAAAGAAACATGACACATACTCCCAAGGATCATCCACAAGGAGAAGAACATCCTTCTCCTTGTTAACAAATATAAGTTGTCATGCCGATCTTGGGTCCTCCAGCTAGACTTTGTTGGGTTGTCTTATATTCTTTCCACGACTAGCCCACGTAGTTAACTAGGGGGGTTAGAGGGGGGGTGGAGCACCCCCTTCGTTGCATCGATTGTGTAGCGGGGGGGGTCACAGGGGTTTTGAGGGGTGCAGGTAACCCCACTCTATGGGATTCGGGGCAGCGCCCTCGAAAATTTTGGTTTTGTACCCTATGTTAGGTTTGGCGGACCCACCTATGGTTTTGTGCTTGATTTTCGGACATGTTTTTTGGACGTGATGGTTTTCGGTCCATGGTATTGGATGCTTCGGCATGTATAAATATGTATTATAACATTGAAAGGAACATAAGGAAAAATCAAGCTGGTATTCCCAGTTTTGGGATCCAAGGGAAAATATCTATGTATATGTGTTTTATGTGTTATGATTTCGCATTGTTTATTTTCTGTGTTTTATAATTCATATGCAGGTAATTTCTATACAGTATTAAAACCTACATTTGCTATCAGAGCTGTTTTGGCTTCAAGGGGATGCCCTTGTTGCGGAGGGGTTTCGCTCAGCCCTATGGTAGACCCTGCTCAGTGGAAGATCTGCAAGATCAATTCTGGTAGTGAAAGAAGATGGCGAGTAGTGGAAAGATAGATATCGAGAAATTTAATGGTCAGAGTTTTGAGTTGTGGAAACTCAAGATGGAGGATCTGTTGGTGGATAAAGACCAGTGGATCGTGGTAGATCCAGGTATTAAACCAATAGGATTGTCCGATGAAGAATGGAAGAAGTTGGATCGGAAGGCAAAGAGCACAATATGATTTTGTGTCTCAGATTTAGTATTGTTGAATGTATCAGGGGAAGCTATGGCAAAGGCTTTGTGGGACAAGTTAGGGACTTTGTACCAATCTAAGTCTCTGGTGAATAAACTGTTCCCGTAGAAAAAGTTGTATAACTTGAGGATGAAAGATGGAAACTCTGTGACAAAGCATCTGAACGCATTTAGTACTGTGGTAAGTCAATTAGCATCTATTGATATTAAAATTTCATATGAATATAAGTGCATCAGTTTTTTGTGTTCTCTACTAGATTCGTGGGATAGTCTGGTTATTGCAATAGGTAGAAATTAAACTGCCTTGCAGTTTGATGAAATAGTCTCAGCCTTGCTGACAGAGGAGATGAGATAGAAAAATATGGAGATCCAGAATGGTGATGCCTTGTCTATAAGAGGATGGTCCCAGAACAGAAACAAAAATAAGTCATTGAGTGGGAGATCTAAATCTCCAAGAAAACCTGTAAAGGTGGTGTGCTGGAAATGCGGAAAGGAAGGCCACTTCAAAAGGGACTGTAAATCTAAAGCTCGTGAGAAAGGAAAGGGATATAATGAGGCTCCTTCTGCAGAGGCGAAAACCACCTCAAATGAAGGTGGGGATGTGTACTTGGCTTCTTCAAGTACATATGTAAATCATGAGGCATGGTTGATTGACTCAGGTGCATCCTTTCACTTCACTCCCCATAGAGAGTGGTTCTGCAGGTATGAGAAATATGATGGTGGTGATGTCTTCTTGGGAGATGACAGGAAGGCTATAATCATTGGTCATGGAAAAGTAAAGTTGAAGTTGCAAGGTGGAAGGGTTAGAACGCTTCCAGGTGTTCTACATATTCCTGCATTAGCAAGAAATATGATTTATGTAAGCAAGCTGGATGATGCAGGTGTAAAAACAATGTTTGAGAAGGATACCTACAAAATTATTGGGGGAGCACTGGTATTAATGCAGGGAGTTCGAATTGGAACTCTGTACAAGCTGCAAGGTAGAACTTTTCTTGATGGGTGCAATAGTTCTATGCTTCCTGAAAGTGGAGAAGAAAATCTAGTGGTCTCCGGAGAGAAGACCATGTTGTGGCATCAAAGGCTTGGACATATTGGAGAGAAGGTCATTCAAATACTTCATGGTAAAGGTATGGGAGAAGGTATGAGTAATAGCTCTCTGGATTTTTATTTCTGTGAAAATTGTGTATATGGGAAGCAGAATCAGGTGAGTTTCCACTCTAGTGGTAAGAGGGCGAAATAGATATTAGAGCTTGTGCACAATGATGTGTTTGGACTTGTGAAGGTTCCATCACTAAGTAAGTTTGTGTACTATGTATCATTTATCAATGACTTCTCAAGGAATACATGGATATATTTCCTTAAGAATAAATCTGAAGCCTTTGACAGGTTTAAAGAATTTAAGGCTCTGGTGGAAAACTAGACAAAGAAGAAGATAAAGGTGCTGAGGATAGATAATGGTGGAGAGTTTTGTAGCAAGGAATTTGAAGAATTCTGTAAGAAGTGTCATATATCACGACAGAAGACTACTCCATATACACCTCAACAAAATGGAGTTGCAGAAAGAATGAACAAGACGTCGATGGAAAGGGCAAGAAGCATGCTCAATGGTGTTGGGTTAGGATAGGAATTCTGGGCAAAGGCAGTGGATACTACATGTTACCTGGCCAACAGGTCACCTTCATCAGCGTTGGAGGATAAGACTCCACAAGAGGTATGGACTGGTAAGAAACCCTCTCTTTCACATCTAAGGGTATTTGGATGTGATGCAATGTACATGTTCCAAAGGAGAAATGAACCAAGTTGGATATTAAATTTGAAAAGTGCATTTTTATTGGGTATAAGGATGGTTTAAAGGGTTATAAGCTTTGTAACCCAGTCACACGGAAGGTTGTGTACAGTCGAGATGTGGTGTTGAGAGAGGTGAAAGATGTTATTAAACATGAAGTCCAATGAAAGGAACCTGAGAAGATAGAGTTTGAGCTAAAGGAGTAAGAATCAGACTCTACAACATAGGAGGAATCAAAAGATGAAGAGCCACAAACTCCGACTATGAGAAGATCAGTTCAAGAAGGAAGGCAGCCAGAAAGGTATAGTCCATCTACTTTCTGTTCAAATTTTGCTTTATCTATTACTAACGATGATCCCAGAACTGTGAAGGAAGTAGTATATTTCGAGGATGGAAAACTCTGGAAAGAGGCCATGGTTGATAAAATGGCA
Organism: Pinus tabuliformis; assembly: GCA_031772625.1. Classification (NCBI taxonomy): domain Eukaryota; kingdom Viridiplantae; phylum Streptophyta; class Pinopsida; order Pinales; family Pinaceae; genus Pinus; species Pinus tabuliformis. The sequence continues at coordinate 775,757,672 of CM062814.1, read as the reverse complement.
TGTTTGCACAAAAATGAGGCTTGGGATCTGGTGGAGTTGTCGGCTGGAAGGAAACCCATTGGAAACAAATGGGTGTTCAAAAAGAAGACAAATGTAGAAGGAAAAGTGTAGAAATAAAAAGCTCGGTTGGTAGAAAAAGGTTATTCCCAGTTGCCGGGAATTGATTTTGGTGATATTTTTTCTCCTATTGCCAAGGTAACTTCTATTAGATTACTTTTATCTGTTGTTTTTGCTTTTGATTTTGAGCTAGAACAGATGGATGTGAAGACATCATTTCTTCACTAGGATTTGGAAGAGGAAATATACATGAAGCAACCTGAAGGCTTTGTAGTGAAGGGTAAGAAAGAACTAGTATGCAAGTTAAAGAAATCTCCTTATGGGTTAAAACAATCACCAAGGATGTGGTATCAGAAATTTGATACATTTATACAGGGACTTGGCTTCACCAAAAGCAAAGCAGGTCACTATGTGTATTTTAAATTAATTGGTGACCATGTTATTTATCTGGTCTTGTATGTGGATGATATGTTGCTGGCTGGAAATGACAAAGAAATTATCTAAGATTTGAAGACCCAATTGTCCTCCAAATTCGACATGAAAGATCTTGGTGCAACAAACTATATTTTGGGCATGGAAATTAAAAGAGATCGGGCAAAGAGGAAGCTTTGGTTAAACCAGAGGAAGTATGTCGAGACAATACTACAGAGGTTTAATATTCAGGATAGTAAACCGATGAAGGTTCCTATTCCTGTAGGCATGAGGTTATTTGCTGAACAATGTACCAAGACACAAGAAGAGGAAGAGGACATTTCTCGTGTTCCATATGCAAGTGCATTCGGTAGCCTGATGTATGCAATGGTCTATACTAGACCAGACATTGGAAATGTAGTGGGAGTATTGAGCAGGTTTATATCAAAACTAGGAAAGGAGCATTGGATAGCAGTGAAGCAGGTTTTCAAGTATTTGAATGGCACTACTGATTATGGTCTGTGCTACCAAGGAAGACTAGGATTGGACAGAGTGTTGGATATTCGTGGCTTTGTTGATGAAAACTGGCTGGAGATCTAGATCAGAGAAGATCTACAAGTGGGTATGTGTTTAAACTTTTTGTAGGTGCAGTAAGTTGGATGAGTAAGAAACAATCTGTAGTGGCATTATCAACTACGGAGGTAGAATACATGGCAGCCACTCATGCAAGCAAGGAAGCAGTTTGGTTGTAGAGATTGTGTTCAAGTATGGGGTTAGTACAGGAAGCTATAAGGATAGACTGTGACAGCCAAAGTGCAATTTTCTTGAAAAATAACCCTACATATCATTCGAAGACAAAGCACATTGTTGTTCAGTATCACTTTGTGAGGGATATGATAGAAGACAAAAAGGTGTTGCTGGTAAAGGTGGACACTTTGAAGAATACTGCAAATGCATTGAAAAAATCTGTGAGCTTTGAGAAGTTATCTTGGTGTAGAGAAAAAATGGGCATTTCAGGGCTGGAAAAATGACTAAGCTCTCTTGTGGCCCCCTGTGGAAAGAAAACAAGAAGTGGGAGTGTCATGCGGAAAGAGTCGATTTTGCGGACAAAACCGACCTCCCTAGAAGCTAAGACTTTCTAGTGACAAACAAGACAAATAAACACTACCTTTCTCTAAACATGCATTTAGAATACAAGTAATCAGGTGATTATAACATACCTTTAGTCCAACGCTTTGTAGTAGTCCAGCCTCGCTGATCCAGATGATCTCCTCCTTCTCTTCGAAACCTACACTCACTAACAAGCCAAAAGATTACATAGCACCTGATAAACTTATAAAATAACACATATTCATCATACAGACCAAGGAGTATATGAAACAAATCATGAATAACAGTCTGTTGAGAAAAATGAGTTTATTTGCATTAAGTGGAAACAAAAGAAACCATTACAACCTGAGCCTTGGTGTTGTGCAGGTCCCTCCTAGGGTCCAGCAAGAGTTTTCCTTTACTTTGATCAACTCACCCACTTCCAAATAAGGCTAGGAAAGGATGGGAATCTCTCCTCTCAAGCTCTATAAGGGAGTCCTAATTCCAGCAGCATCTACCCTTAGGAATGTTCAGCTTTCAACCTCCCCTCCTTTTGGCCCAATGCCTGTATTTATAGTGCTCTAGAGGAAGTTAATCAGGTCCACCATCAATGGGATAAGCCCCTCTTTGAATGGGATAGCTCCCATCTTGGTGGGATAAGCTCCTCTTTCATAGGGATACATGAACCATCTGGAGGCGCTCCATACACGTCAAACAAGCTTCTAGAAATGCTCTAGAAATGACCACAAGTAACTTTTTTGGAGTGAAACTTGCGCCTTTTGACCTTTACAGGAGTATGCACCCAGCCCTTTACAGACAAAGCGTACAGGTACGCAGGTATTGTGAACTTGGGGTGCGTACACGCAGGTAAGGCTAAGAGAAACTGCGTACCCAGAGATATATAGATTTTTAAAGACTTTCTCTCTTTCTTGGAGTTTGACATGGAGATCAGAGGTATGAGACTTGCCAAGGAGGATAGTATGACAGTTGACGGAGCCATACTAATTGCAAATAGTCATGGTGACAAAATTTAGTGTAACAGATTGCCCCCTAAAGTGCGAAGCCTGTAGTAGATTAGGGCTTCATATCATCTAGGAAGGATGAAGTACTTTATCATTTCAAGGATTATCTTGTGGAGAGCCCAGTCAGAACCTGCAAGTATTCAACACAAAATACATATATAAGATCATATCATCGCTGAGGTAGGCATTCCCATACTCAGATTGAAAACTTTAACTAACAAACTAACTACTGCTCTGATACAGGAATGATTTTGCAGTACATCATAATCATAGACTTGTGTAGACACAGTATGGACGCAGCCATCTGTTTATAGTTGGTCTACTATACAATGAATACAAAACTCCTTGCAACCTGGATGGTGGAAACTAGATCCAGGGTCTTCATTTCTACTTCCCGAAAAGGTACGATTCTATCCATGCGAATAAATGAGTTGATGTCGAACATGGTAGAAACCACTTGATTACCAGTCGATGATGTAAACTGTTAACAAGTGTGAGAGAGACCACCAGTGATGTCAATGGTTCTCAAAGTACCCGGTACAATCCATGAGATGTGAATGAATGAGTTGATGTCGAACATTTCACGGAATCCTTCGATCGAAAGTCAATGATGTAAACCGTCGTCAAAGGCGAGAAACCTGCCATTGATGCATGCAGATTTCAAGGTACTGACGATTTCTAGGTCATCTTTCTAGATAATGTGCTGATGTCGATAGAAAGCGACCCGTTGCAGGCAAACCCACAACACAAAATCATAGATCAAGTTGAAGAAATGTAGCTGTAAGGACTGACTCAGGGATGGTCGAGATGGATGACGGGTATTTTGTAGATGAATGGTTTATTTGCAGTGACCTCTTGAACACATAACGACATAACAGATGGCTTGGTGACATTTGACCCAAAGTTAACACCCGGCTGAAGAATTTCAATGTGGTTTGATCAACTATGAGGCAAAGGATTTCCCAACCCAGGTGAATGAAAAGTGTCGTGTTCAAGAGTGGTGATAAGGCTTCTTCTGAGACAAAGGATAACAAATAGGCTCATTTTTCTCTCTTTTCCCCCACCATTTCTGGCAAGTACCTCTTTATTTTTTACAAGCTTGAGGAGGATAACATATGCTTGATTATAAGCTCATCCTTCGGATGAGTCCAACTTAGTTTTGATTCGAACCCTAAGAAGGAGTGGTCCGTTCCTGTTTGTAATCGAACAGGTCCTTTATTGTGAAATTTTAACGAGTCCAGTATAGGAGAAACTCGGCGTTTTTCAATTTTAGAGAGTCTGAAAAGACTTAAGAAAACTCCATGTTTGAACTTTTTCGTAAAGTTGTGTCTCCCAAGCCCGAAAAAGTATAAAATAATACTTGAGAGAACCGCTTGATCTTGCGACCAAGGAGTACTTTCATGATTAGTGTCTTTGACCTGAAAAGTAAAAAGCAATCAAGGACACGTCGTTTTATTTCCAATATCGAATTTGAAACGACAAAAATTCGGCAATCTTTTCTTGTTTTTACGGTCAGAAAAGGGCTATAAGGGGATCGTCTTTTAATTCTGTTTTAACGAGTGTAAAAGAAACGCTCGGCAATCTTTTCATGTTTTAGGAGTCAGAAAAGGGCTTAAAAGATGACTCTGATGTTTTTGTTTGTGAAAAATGACATTTTCCCTGAAAATCCTTTTATCCTGCGCAAAAACCAACACATTACTCATACCTGTTTAAAGATAGATAAAAATACTTGAAAAATACCTTTTCATGGTGGAAAATAAACAAATTTGACATTCATTTACTCAAAAAACCTATAAAAAGGGTTTTTACCATTTCATTTTTACCATTTTACTGTTGAGGAGAGAAAAAGGGCTTTTGGCAGAAAACTTCCCGTGGACATTGCGGAGAATCCGACTGTCGAAATCGAACGTTGTTTCATCAGGTATTCTACAACATCCTCCCTTGCATTTCCATCCGTTTAGAATTTGTTTTTAAGCTTTAGTTTTATTTTTTGGAGGCCTTGGGGGTTTCAAGGTCCGCTTTTCGGGGTACGCAGGTGCCCCATGGGTGACCTGCGTACCCCGACATTTTCTCAGTTGGGAAAATGTCGGGCGTACGCAGCTTGCCTTAAGAGAACCTGCGTACATACGCCCTGTCTCTAAAGGCGGGCTGCGTACACCGCGGAATGGATTTTGAAACTCCCATTTCTCCAAAATGAACCAAAAACTTTCAATTTTATGGACTCTAACAGATGTTTTATGGTGTGTAGATTGCCCACCATGCTTGATTGGCGCGAGAGAGAACACGAAGATGTTGATTTGGCCGCGATTAATCACCAACCTTCCATTGATGCTTTGAAGGCATGCGGTCTTTACAAATACTGGGCCATACCTGGCATGAGGGCCCAGGTGCGCTTTCTAGAGTGGCTGGTTGAAAGGTGGAATGTTCAGGACCAGTGCTTTTGCATTGGAGGGCACCAGCTCGAGATAGAGCCCTCTGATATTTACTTTCTCACTGGTTTGCCCAAGAGGGGCGAACAATTGACTCTGTCCGGGACTAGACGAGGTGGCCAGTCCATTGCTAGTCTCTGACTAGAGTGGTGCAATAATCAAAACCAGGATAAGGGGATAGAAATCAAAAAGATATCCCGACCTCAACTTATGGTAATTTCCTTTACAGTTACCAGACTTTGCGGGGCTGCCGCTTTGCACATTGCCACTGGATCCCAGATGCAGATGGCAATTTATTGCTATCGGGGCACCATTTTCAACTGGTGTGATGCTGTGTTGGCCAACTTAAAGGGCCAACTGACTAGGACCAAAAACGGACAGCTGAATACTTTTGGTTATGGGCCTTTAGTTGTGAGTTTTGCCCTAGAGAGGGTTCCGATGCTGATCCCACAGCAGCTCATTGTTGAGGTTAGGCCTCCCCGAGAGCCTAAGTTGATGCGATGGGTTGCGGTGATGGCCTGTCATCCTGATGAGGGCACGGAGGTTGTCCGATTTATACCGGAGTATTTTCACTGGTTAGAGAACCAGGTCTTCTCAATACAGGATTTTTCATATGCCAGAGTTCATTTTCATGGAGATCCGGACATGATTCTTCCACCAGGAGAATAGTGGGATGACACAGGTACTTCATTTTTCACAAGTTTTTAAATTATTTACTTTTTCTTTTTTTTTATATCGTCTCAAAACTGACAATGACAATTTTCAAAATGCAGATGTAGGCCCACAGCATCCGGCCAATCTCCGGCCTTTCGAGAGGAGAGTACCAGTTGCACCAGCACCCGCCCCACAGGATGCGGCCGCAGAGACCCTAGCTGAGTTGGAACAAGACCTAGAGTGTCTTACGGCAGACATACCAGAGACGACTATAGATGATATTCCTATCAGACTTCAGCGCTATGTGGTCGCAGTCCCAGGACCTTTTAGGAGGTTCTTATGTAGGGTAGCCCGTGCAGTGGTGTCGTATAGAGAGCACCACCAGTGATTGGATGGTCACTTTTGTAGACACATGTGACATTTTGGTTTTTGGTACTTATCATTTTTGCCGATCATAAGGTGTTTTTCAACCTATGATCGAAGACGATGTATTTTTGACACACTCCTATCTATATATATCATTATTACCGGCTTTCCTTGTTAAACATGTGTGATGAAATGTTTTTAAATTTACATGTATGATTATCGCAAATGTCTATCTAACATTCGAGAAGCAATTGCATCTGCTAATGTATTTAAAGACCTTGGAATATGCTGATATTCAATGTAATCAAATTCACGTTCCAAGAGGCGTACTCTCAAAAATAACCTTAATAACACTGGATTTCTAATGGCATATACTCTATTAAGTTGTAATACAATGAGTTCAGAATCTAACCTCACTATCAAACTCTTAATCCCAAACGAAATAGATTCAGACAATAATTCAATCACTGCACTGTATTCTGCAATGTTGTTTGTTGTTTGACTGAGGCTCACCCCATGCATAGAAACTAACTTGTCAGAGGGCGAATATATAACCCAAGCTGCGGAAGAGATATTCCGTGTACTACGACAAGCACCATCAGCGAATCCAATGTATGTTTGGAGAGGCGTCGACATCTGCAATATCAAGAGTAAAACCAAGATAAGCCAGAATAACGACGAACAACACACTCTCTAAGCTAAGCACACTGTCTAAACTAAAAACACACCAGCTAGAAAGAAAAACTAACCTAACTAAATCTCCATACCCATTATTTAAGCATAATACCTCTTTAGGTAAAGGCCATTTCTGGGTTTACCCAAAGAGTCCCCCTCAAAATCTACCAGCTCATAGGCCCCTTTTGCTAGCTTTTGCTTGACAATGTAGGGCCCATGCCACATAGGAACGAATTTTCTAGCACCTAATTTATCGTTAGCTTGATCATATAATAGCACTAGGTCTCCTTCCGAAAAATTTCGAGGGGTCACGTTGTGATCATATTGAGCTTTCATCCGTTTTGCGTGAGTCTCGATTGCCAATGTAGCATCACGTCGAGTCTCATCTAATTGAGCTAAGTATAATAAACGCTTCTCCTCTTCGGAAGTAGCTGGAAGTAATTAGATAGCCATTTGAAGTGACGGGATTTCACATTCAATGGGCAGCACTACTTCCAAACCATAAACTAGTTGGAAAGGAGTGAACCTTGTTGATGTTTTTACTGAGGTTCGGTACGCCCAAAGCGCGGAAAATAACATGTTGTGCCAATTCAACTGATGAATACCAATGATTCGTCAGATCATGATAACTAAAACTTTGTTGATGGACTCAACCAGGCCATTGGCTTGTGGATAATAAGGAGTTGAGCTATCGTGATGCAAACCAAGCTGGCCTGTAAGTTCTGTCATCATAAAGTTTCGAAAATGGCGCCCATGGTCAGTGATTATTGCTTGTGGGACACCAAACCTAGCAATAATATGATTGAATACGAAAATTGCAGCTGTCTTGCCGTCTGCCTCGAATGTAGGCATCGCCTCGGCCCATGTAGTAAAATAATCAACCACAAGGATGATATACGCATGCCCCCCGGCCGAGTGAGGGTTACATGTAATAAAATAGATACCCCATTTAACAAAAGGACCAACGGCAATTATAGGGTGGAGAGGAGCAGGTGGTGCGCGCATCTTGCGATCAAACACTTGACAGTTGTGGCATTTCCGGACCGCAATAATACAGTCTTTAAACAAGGACGGCCAGAAGTAGCCAGCGCGCAATATCTTTTGGTTTGTGGCATACCCAGACATATGACCGCCACATGCTCCAGAGTGACAGTCATTCAAAACCCTTTCAGCTTCCTCGTGAGTTAAGCAACGGTGAAAAACCAAGTCTGCCCCACGGCGATAAAGAGTATCTCCAATAATTTTGTACTGTTGGGACTGGAATCGAATTTTCCGACGTTCCGACTTTGAAACTTCGGTCTGGAGATAGACAATTATATCTCCATACCATGGATCTAAAGTGCTGATGAGAAACAAAGATTCATTCGCAATGGGTTCCTCTGCCACAGTTTCTGTGTCAGCACGTGGGAAGTCACACATCAACTCTGCAAAAACTAAAGATTTCTTAGACTTAGATTTTTCAAACTCCAAGTCGAACTCTTGCAGGATAACGATCCATTTAGAGTACTTTCCCCCTAGTAATTGTTTAGTCAAAATGTAGATCATAGGGTTGCAATCAGAAATGACTGTAGTTTTACGGAGAAGAATGTAGTGACAAAAACGTTGGACAGCTTGAACGGCTGCCAAGGCCAATTTCTCCACATGTGAATATTTGAGCTCAGTAGGATTTAACGTCCGACTAAGGTAATAGATCACATGTTCCGCTCCGAATTTGTCTTCCTGTACTAAGACCATTCCAATGGTGGAATGAGTGGCGGCGAGGTACAAAAAGTAATCTTGGTTGTAGTTGGGAGGATGCAGCAATGGTGCATGGGTCAACGCGTGCTTGAGCGCATCAAACGATTTCTGAGCTATCTCATCCCAAGAGAATTGAGCGTTCTGTTTCAACAACCGGGTAAAACCCTTGGTATTCTCGGCGTAGTTAGGAATGAATCGGCGTAAAAAGTTTGCTTTCCCCTACAAACTTTGGAGTTGGCGAAGACTCGAAGGAGAACGCAATTTGATGATAGCCTCTACCTTCGAGGGATCGATGCGGATGCCAGCTTTTGAAACTACAAATCCCAGCAATCGTCCCACTTCTATACAGAAGACACATTTGTGTGGGTTCAACCATATACGATAATGCTGACACCTCATAAAAATTGCTCGTAAATGGATAAGGTGATCAGCTCGATGTAAGGAGTGAGTGGGCAAATCATCGAGATACGGTTGCACAATGTGTTTGATGTCATGAAATGCATAAGACATCGCCCTTTGAAAAGTGGCTCCGGCATTCTTAAGCCCAAAAGGTAATTTGCAATAAGCAAATGTCCCCCATGGACAAATGAAAGTCGTTTTTGGTTGATTGGCAGGTAGAATATTGATTTGGTTGTAACCGGAAAAACCGTCCATAAAGGAAAATATTTCACTGCCGGCACAATCATCAATTATTTGATCGATATAGGGCGTTGGGTAGTTTTCCTTGGGACAAGCACGATTAATATCCCTATAGTCGATACATATTCTTATTGTTCCCTGTTTTTTGTTAACTGGAACAATATTCGATACCCAATCCCTTAACGGGATCGGATAAATGAAACCTGCTTTCAATAGCTTCTCAACTTCTGCTTTAATTGCAACCGCTTTTCGTGGGTGAATCTGACGCAAACGTTGCCGGATGGGTTTAGCGTCTGGGTAAGTCTTGATCTCATGGACAACAATTGCGGGATCAATTCCTGGAATTTCCTCGTAAGACCAGGCAAACACGTCGCAGAATTCTTGAAATAGGGCCTTGTATGTCTGAATTTCGTCATCTGAACACGAGGCACCTATATGAATGTGCTCAACAATTCTGGGCTTGACTGAAATGTCAATGGGAATAGTGCGAGAAATGTTTCCCAAATTCAGCTCTGAATCAGGATGTTTCATTGGACTCTCAGCTTCTTTGACATATTCAGCTGTAAAGATTGATGAGAAATCATTTTCAAAACGATCATCCTCAGGTAAAAACGAAGATCTATGATGGAGATCTTCCCATGGTAAATCGTCTACGCACAGGACTTCACAAAGTTGTTCGTCAGATGACTCAACTTCGGGAAACGTTATTAACTCCGAGGTTGACGCGAAAAGGGATTCCTCACAGACCACATTCATTTGGTCGATTTTGGTTGAACTCGGGTTGGTAAAAGACTGCACGGCTTCATAGGCAATTTCATATGGACTCAACGGCATTGCATCACCAAATGAGTCTATCTCAGATTCAGAAGGAATGATCCAAGGATCGTCATAAATAATGGTTTCTGAAGTAATCATATGAATAGATGCAAATGAAGACACGGCGTTGATTGGAGGAAAAGGAAAAGTTCCCAGTAAACCGGCATCTTTAACTAATCTTACGCCAACATCCTTGTAAGGGATAGTCGTTTTACGGACATGCTGGATACTCTTTGAAGAGGCTGGGTCGGATGAAAAGTAAGCCAGTTGGTCTGTGGTTACGATCTTGCCATTATGTGGAAATTTTATTACTCTGAAGACCGATGAAATGACCGCTGTCATAGCGTAAGACCAACTTCAACCCAAAAGAAGGTTGTAGTCTAGAGGGGCATCAACCACCTCCACATCTAGACTAATGGTTTTTCCTTCAACCCCTATAGGAAAATCCTGTAGAATGCCAAATGGATGGAACCCACGGCCATCAAAGGCCTTAAGAATTGTTGGGGATTGATTTAGTGAAGGAGAACCAAGCGATCTCCAACACTGTATCGACATAATACACGTGGAAGCTCCCTCATCAATTACAGTTCGATGAATAGACCTGTTTTTGACTATCACTGGGATCTGGAAAGCCATCTGATGAGGCAAACGCGGTGTACTATTTTCTAGATCAAAGATTATTAGGTTCGGGTCCTGAACATCAACAGCTCCTATAGCCGACAAAAGTAATTTTCGCTGTGCTGGGCATGATTGCAGCACTTGTAAAGCCGACATTGCTGAGGGTGAAACAGCTAAATCCTCAACAATGTTGTAATTCTGGGCCGCTCTCGCATGTGGATTGAAAGCAGACCTTCGAAGTACACCCTTGGCGGGCGGTTTGATTACTAAGTCAGGGTTAGGTTTCTCGATTTGTAGTGGATCGGAACCGGGAGCTGAGGTTGATGGATTTGAATGAGAAGATTCTGCTTCTTTCGATCCATCAACAGGACTTTTACTACCATAATCTTGCGATCGAGTTCCAATCCTTACATGAGACATCATCAATATGGGTTCTTCATTGGCACTCGAGGAAGAACCTATCATCTTACTCTCCTGCTTTGGAAATGGATCTTTCAAAGCAGCAGGAGTTGGGGAACCCTTGACGATTTTCACAACCTCGGCCCGATGAGGGAAATCTATTGTAAAATGATCCTCTTCACAAATAAGACAAGGATATCGAGGTTTGCGCTTTTCGTCATTGGTTTCCGACTTTTCTGTTTTCTCCTTTGGAGTCTTGTCTGCTTTATTCTTCTTCTTACCTTTCTTATTCCGACCGTTTTTTGATTTAGCCGTAGATGACTCTACAGCGTGAATATCAGCGGAAACTTCAGGAGAAGATTCTCCTGTCGGGGAATCTAGTAAGGTTATAATGGGCGAAGAATTCTTTGAAGACTTCTTCTCGATTTTAGTATTCACCGTACCAATCATGCCATCAGCAGCATGAGATCCCGAAGGAGCAGCAGCGATTTGATTTGACTTTGGAAGATCTGGGATCTTTTCGTGTAATGTACCTGACTGAGTGTAAACTAAGTCAAGGTACTGCGCTTGAGCAATCACTTGCTCCTCAGTAACTACTCTGGCCTTAGCTACATCTTCAGTAATCTTCGGTAATAATGATTTAACAAACCATTCAGCTAAGATTTGGTCCGGGATAAAAACATTCACTAATCGCCTTCGACGTCTCCACTCATGAATATGACCAGAAATATAGGTGGACGTCGATTGTTTTAATGAAGTCAGTAACTCCGTGCCATTATCATATCTGACCGGCAACTGAAAATGAGTTAGGAACGAGGTAGCTAACTGACTAAAATTGTAAAAAGAGGCCCGTGGTAACTCAATGTACCACTTGGCCGCGAGACCAATGAGCGTACGCTGGAAAAGACGTAAGCGGATCAAATCATCCGAGATGGAATTTGAAGCACACCAGAGGTGGTAAGTCATCACATGATTTGACGGATCCTCTCCAGACTTACCCTCAAACTTGGGTATATCACTAGGCAACTTATTTGGCATTGGCGGCCAAAACGGAAGATAATTTATTGGATCGTTCGTTAGGCGCGACAAGTCCGGTAAATCCAAAGTTGCGATAAACGGTAATTGCCGATTAGGATCCCTAAAACTCTGGGTCACAAGACCAGTCCCAGGAGGAGGATATCCAGGATAACTTGGAATAGGAATTGCATTCGGGATATTGTATCCTCCTGGAAAACCAGGATTAACCGGACCGTACTGGGGTTGCTGAGGTTGTTGATAAGTGTACCCAGGATACGGTTGATACTGGTAAACTGGCTGTTGGACAGCAGGCCCGTATTGGTACTGTCCCTGGTACGGTTGATAAGCGAATTGTGATTGACTAGTAACAACCGTACTTAAACCAGGTTGTCCTACAGGCATCTGAACCGTAGTTTGAATCGTAGATCCAGACAATGGTAAAGATGTCTGAGGAGTAGTTGCAGAGACAGTAGAAACCGAAGCTGTCGATACTCCAGAAGTAAGTGTGGTGGAAGGAACAGATGTTGCGGTAGTTGCAGCAGTCGTTTGAGATGGAGTACTAGGTGCAATGGGCGACTGAGTAACTACCGAAGGTACAAAAGTTTGAACATTAGACTGGACTGGTTGCTGGGGTGAATCAACAACTAAGGGTTGTCCAGCTTGAGATGAAAACTGTACACCTGGCTGCAATACCTGTTGAACTTGCGATGGATCCCACACTATGTTCATTCCGGGGTATTGACCCATGACAGGTTGAGGATATTGAGATCCATAACCGGATTGAGGGTAGGATTGATAATTGAAAGGTACATTTCCCGTACCTTGAACATAATATTGACCTTGGGGTGGTTGATAACCTTGATTTGAGTACCGACCTTGAGGTAGATACCCTTGAGGTAAGTACTGATACTGGGGTTGACCTTGAGCTATGAATTGATACTGAGGTTGACCTTGGGGTAAATATTGAGGCTGGGGTTGACCTTGAGGAATGTATTGTACTATGGGTACATACTGTCCTTGAGGTTGCCCCCCAGACGCAATTTGTGTACCTTGAGGTTGCCCCCCAGGCGTTAATTGAGGCTGCCCCCCAGGCGGTAACTGGCCACCTTGAGGTTGAGAACCGGGAACTGAACCTGACATCATGTAAATGTCTCCTACACCCAACGGTTTATTACCATTGTTTCCAGCTAATAACCCATGTTCAATGGGTTGAGGAGATGCTCCCGCAAAAGTACCAGAAAGTGACTGATACCCAGAGGGAACCGAAGGACTGCCATACAAGAAAGATTCAGGAGATTGAGTGAACACGGACAACTAACCAAACATATTTACAGGAGTACAAATACCTCCAGGTGGATAAGGAGTACGAGGTGGAGAAAAACTTAACCCTGAGTTGTCCAAATAATTGGTTAACGAAAGATACCAAGTAGTTCTTCTAGGAGGACTGTAAAAAATGGATTCACACTCCCTTAGATCAATAGTAGGTTGATCTTCAAGGATAGAGACGCCAAATTCTTCTTCTGGAGCAAGTTCTTCAATAGCTATTAAACCAGCAGGAAGATTTTCGGTGATGACTCTTTCTACCCTAGGTTAATCAGGAGCACTAGAAGTTGGAGTAACAGGTTCAGATATTTCAGGTTCTTCACCTATATCACTAGTAGATGAAAAACTACCAGCAAGCTCGGAAACTGCAACAGCTTCGGGATTATAACCTGTTTCTAGACCTTGGTAATCTGGATGGACTACCAACGATGACTCTCCTTCTTCAGGTGAACCTACTTTACTGCCACTAGGAGTTACAAGGACTTCCAAACCTTCGTAATGACCCGGGACGTCTTCAGAAGGTTTGCCCCAAAGTCTATGGGACTTCCTCAACAAATCGGCCATGGTAACAATCTCAGGAGACTTGCCCCGAAGTCTACGGGACTGTCTCGGTAATTCAGCCACAGTTAAAAAATTTTAACTACTGCACACGCAAACAAAGTAAAATCTCAAAGCAAACCACCTAAAGTCTCTAAAGAACCAAACAAATTCGAATCACACGCCTAAAGAATCTAGGGCGTCAAACCATACACAAACAGTAGCCTTCCGGACCGAAAACACTAGTTGGAGATGAAACCCAACATCGCTGAATTCAGTACAGAAGTGGTGGGTGGAACAGTTACCCCGGCAACCTGCTTAATGAATAGATCGGCACAAGTTCCTCCACTTTAACCGTCTCGAGTGAAGTGAACCCCCCGGAAAATCCAAGTGAGTCTAGCCGACGTCTGCTCCAGGTACAGTGGGATCTTCCCTCCACCGTCACCTTGGTAGAATCCTAAAGATAATGGTCACTAAGGTTACCAACAGCAACAAATACACCTGGGGGAACAGTCTACGACCCGATAGCACGCAAGGGCAGAGTAATAAGCTCAATCCCCTTGCCGGCTCCTTGACAATAATCCAAGGTTTACCGACAAGTGACCCCAGGCTCCTCGACAATAATCCGAGGTTTACCGTTTGTAGTACGTGCATATCTAGCGTCTTTCCCAATGAAGGAGGATTGATCCCCTCACTGGTTCGGACACGGTCTCGTGCTTCTCCTTTAAGAGGAGCTTTCCCAGAGTACAAATGAAACAGTTGGATTTATCCTACCACAAGATGAGCTACTTGTTTGGTTTTACTGCCTTGGAGAGTTAATTACTCTCCTACTCCAAGACACTAGCCTGATCTATATTGGTGTGTCAGAGCCCTAGTAAATAAAAAGTTACTAAGTTGATTTTACTTTAAGCGTTAATTTTTATGGCTTTTCTTTGAGACAAAAGGTAGCGGAGATGAAACTGATGGTGTGTAGACTCGACTCAAATCCACTAAAAAGATGCACTTAGGATGATTTATACTAATTTTCTTTTTCAATGAATTCCCTAGCTAAGAGAGTTGGAGAATGCAAAATGGATATAAAGACAACTTTCTTGGCAATGAAAATCAAAGAAACAAACTCTTTATCTTTTCTAAAGCATAGAATACATGACCACTAATTACTTCACGAAAAGTCCTTTTCTTTTCAAAGACTCAAATGCTACTAAGGCAAACTTTTCTTCAAAAGAGTTTTTTTTTTTTTTTCCCCTATATTAACAAAGCATGTAAAACTTACTTTAATAGAAATCAAAGTTAAAAAATCTATGGCAATCAAATCAACTCAATTTCACTCAAAAGCAAATCTAAGAGAAATTCACCTAAAAGTAAATCTAATGAGGCAAAAGCCTACCAAGTATGATTCCAGGATGTTTTACTCAGTCAAAATTTAACTAAGGACTAGTTAATGCAGAATCAAAAACCAGTCAAAAACAAAAATCAAAATCTTTTGTTCTTTTTCTTAAGAATAAAATTCAAAGTTCAATCAACAAACTTTTTCGAGATTCGGCAAAGAGACAACACAAAGGTAGGTTTCTCACAAGGGTGGATTCTATGACAGGTCCGACTCCTAAGAAGACTGAAAAGACCAGGGAGATCCAAGGTTTTTCAACTTCTAAAGCCAAAGTCACTACAGGACCAGTGCAAAAATCAAACCCTAGGGCAAAATCTCTATGAATTTCACTAAAACTCTTGACACTGACGAAACAAGCTTAGGTGAAGATTTATGGCAGATAACCAGTGGATCTGGGCAGCAAAAACAAATTAAAAACAAAATCTAAGAGGCAAAAAAGAAGAAAATTGAAATTTTCTCAATTTTGACAGGGTACGCAGGCAACCTGTTTGCACAGGTGCGTGTACGCTCTGTGCACAAAGCTGCAGTGCGTACAGGTACGCAGGTATTGTGAACTTCGGGTGCGTACACGCAGGTAAGGCTAAGAGAAACTGCGTACCCAGAGATATATAGATTTTTAAAGACTTTCTCTCTTTCTTGGAGTTTGACATGGAGAGAAGAGGTATGAGACTTGCCAAGGAGGATAGTATGACAGTTGATGGAGCCATACTAACTGCAAATAGTCATGGTGACAAATTTTAGTGTAACAGGGAGAATGTTGGGTTGTGTTATATTCTTTCCACGACTAGCCCACATAGTTAACCGAGGGGGTTAGAGGGGGGGCGGAGCACCCCCTTCGTTGCACCGATTGTGTAGCGAGGGGGGTCATAGGGGGTTTGAGGTGTACCTGTTAGCCCACTTTATGGGGTCCAGGGCAGCGCCCCAGAAAATTTTGGTTTTGGACCCTATGTTAGGTTGGGCAGACCCACCTATGGTTTTGTGCATGATTTTGAACATTTTTTTTGGACGTGATGGTTTTCGGTCCATGGTATTGGATGCTTCAGCATGTACAAATATGTATTATAACATTGAAAGGAACATAATGAAAAATCAAGCTGGTATTCCCAGTTTTGGGATCCAGGGGAAAATCTCTGTGTATATGTGTTTTATGTGTTATGCTCTCGCATTTTTTATTTTTTGTGTTTTAGAATTCATTTGTAGGTAATTTCTATACAAGATTAAAACCTACAGACTTCTAGACCAAACATATGGTCAAGATTGGCACGCAGATATGGATATCCCCTAAAACATGTTAAATCCACTTACCTCCAAACATAGCCTATCTTGTATACCTGACAACACACCAAACCATGTTTATTATTCAACTAGAAAAATGAAAAATTTTAGGTAGAGTGAAAAGTGGGAGAATGGATAGTTGACCTTAGTGAATGTTCTCATAGGTGAATTCATCTTCAAAAAATTTGGTGGAGGTTGTGAAAACCCACTTTCATCTAGACCTCCAGACACACCCATGTTTGAATTCATAGAGAACCCATAGATATGAGAACAAGGAGGCATATTTAGTAAGTCTGTAACAGAAAATGAACTAGCTAAATAAGCACAATTACCCACATTCCTTGTACTAGAAATTATGTTAGGAATAACCAAAGTTGGGTTATCTATATTAACACTGAAAAGAAGATTTCTCTGGAAATCAGGATGAACTCCTTCCTGTTTTGTAGGACAATCTCTTAAAGGAAATTGAGGTAGTGGCATTGATTGGGATGGAACATTAATATGACTTTTAGGTTCAGTTTGGGATAGGAAACAATGACTACCAGTAGGAAGAGAGGCTTCACTCTGACCAGATGGAAGACAAGAAATCTTATTAGTTGACATTCTTCTGGAAGAAAACCATGGTGCACCAACTTGTTGATATCGAATAACACAAGACCAAGCTTCGACTAGTTGTTTCACAACCGATTGACTTAGTCAGGGCACACTTAAATAGGTAGAAGATCCCTCTAAACAATGAGTCTAAGATGCTTTGTAAAGGATATGCACTACATGAAGTCTTAGGTGAGGTAATGGTAGCACTAGTATTTTTAAAGACTGGTCATGAGGTCACAAAATAAATATCACTTGATGGAGACTGAGATTGAGATGATGAGATTTGTGTGAATGAATTTTGGAACTTCAAATGCATGTTGCTTATTTTTTTGATGTTGAGAAGATGATTGTTCTTTTTCATTAATTTCATTCTACAACTGTTGATGCATTGCTTGTTTTTGTAATGTCTGCTGCTATAATTTATGTTGCAAAATATGATTTTGTGGTTGATGTTGCTTAACAACATGTCGCTAAAGCTGATGTTGTTTTTTTTGCTCAATAATATTCCTCTTTAATTGTATCTAAGGCCTGCACTGAAGTAGTTCAGTCTATACAGGTTGTTGTTGCTAAAATTTCAACTATTTAGATTGATTACGATTCCCTATCTGTTGCAAGACAACTGTAGGCATTCCATGGTATGCAGTGGATTGGATCCCTGATAAAGAATGTTCAAACATTTGTTGCATCTACATCCAATGATCCATGCTTATTGTTTGTAAATTCAAGGTCTCAAGGCCTTGCTCCCCATTATCCCCTTCTCTGAAATGAATGGCCTCCTGAAACTACCATGATCATTGCTTGCAATCAATAAAGACCAATGAGTAGGAAATGTGATGCATATTTCAAAATAATTCATTGAACAAATGTGAGAAACTCATGTAAGCATATTTAAATTTAACTAATGAAAAAACACAATGAGAAATGATACAAAATTCATTCCTTTCATAAATACGCATTGCAATTGAATTGAACATGCCAACATCAAGTTGAGAAACACCATACAATGGGTTACAAACAATAGTAAGCACAATGGAGCAATTTTCTCAAACAAATTCACAGAAACATAGAGAAATCCACATCTAGATAAATAAGCCATTACAGATTGTTAGAATACTTGTGATACTTGAACCAGAAAAGGCATTACAAATAGAACATATATGAATGAAAACCAAGAAATTAATGTTTTAGGAGAATTATTTAAAAATATCATAGTTAAATTGATAAAGAACATAATCAGCAAATATTCTTACTAAATTAAACCAAATCTGAGTCAAGAGCAACCATACTTATGAAGGAGTAAGAAATGGGATATTTAATGAAAGGTGTGAGGGAACCAAAATGATATTATCAAGATGTTATTGATTTATAGAATGGTGCAAAATATCAATTGATACTACTCAAGAAAGCTATAATTACTCTCCATCCAAAAAGCTCCAAAATCAAACCAAAGGCAATATGCCAAAGTTATATGAACTGCAACTCTGGAAATTTTTGCGGACCTGTGAGGTTAAATATATTTGCACAATGAATGTAGATAAATATATGTCCCATGTATGATCTGAATGCTCTGGTTCTAGAGCCAATCACTTATGATCATGGTGATCTGCTTGAGGGTCATCTGCCACACCACAAAAAAGCACTTGGATTAGATACATTGGAGGAGGGAGTAGAGAAGTGGCAATGTCATTCATGGTTACATCAATGATGAATGTTTGAGGATGACAAGATGTAATTCCCCATTTTATCATTTTTCAAGCAACAAGAATCTGACACTATGTAAATATTTAAAACTTAAAGACCTTCTAAACACTAAAGTGTAACTAAAGTTTCATAAAGCACTTTTATCTAATAATAAACCTTATCCCAATCTATTATTCACCATTCAAAAATTGAGAGAGCTATAAAGGTATATTTTCTTAGCAGAGAGGAGTGGATACTATGTGAGAAGAATTTTAAAGAAAATTTTCAATTTGTGTCTCAGGCAGATAAGTTGTAAGAATGATTTCTGGAGATGAGAAAAAATGGTGTATGTAGACTTCACTTATTTTTCTATCTTCATCTTATTCAAGCTTCCATTTCATAATGGATTCTTACTATCGCATGTTACTTCTTCCATGAAACTAAAAACTATGGGAGAGTAATGCAATCACTATCCTCCTTAGGGACTTTTTGCAAAGTTTCAAAAACCTTCAAAGAGAAGGGCCAAGAAAGAAGGTGTTATTTATCCATTATATTAGTATATTTTCTAACCAGTAAGGGCTGAGGATTTTTTGAGTAGGATTTTGAAATAGAGTTTGTCTACGACAACAGACTGTGAGAGGAATTTGTGATGATCAAGTGGAAATTGTTTGTGCATACTTCACCACTTTTGTATCTTCCATGTATTCAGTCTTCCATTTTCTTAATGGATTCTTATGATTTAGCTAGAGTTGCTTCCATGAAAGAGACTTTACAAAGTTCCATAAGTTACCAATCATAACTTAGAAGGTTCATGAATGTAGTGCAGTTTGTACATAAATGTTTAGAAAGGCTCGTACACTCTAGTTTTACAAGTTGGACACATGGCTGAGGGCTATATAATACGTGCAAAGACATAAAATGTTACTGAATATAGAAGGGATAAATAATAGGAAAATATGGGCAAGGAAAGGGATAGAAGAATAGGTGGAGCTCTATTACCCCATTCACCAAAGACAAATATTATAGGATAGGCAAGGAAAAGGAAAAGCATTGGTCAATATAAAAATGCTTGATATGGGAGGGGGTGAGATGAAGTGGATAGCAAATTGGAAATCTCCTGTGGAATCCCTTTAAGTGTGATTTAATCTTTTTATTGGCATGACACCATAAGAGTAATTTATGGAAATTATAGAGTACAACGTTACAAGAAGCATTGTCTCAAGAAGCCAAAAATCACATTACTTCTGAAAAGATGGTCTTGGTGGAGAGGCTTTTAGAACCTATTCAATCCTCTTGGGAGAAATAATTTAGGAACTATCATTGTTTTATGGGTGAACAAACACCACACACAATCCATTGGTGAACATCATCACTTCATGTAACGTTTTGATGTTTCTTTCAGCTAAAGAATGTCCTATGGAGGAGGACAACACAAATTTTACTCCCTATGCTCTCACTAATGTAATAGAGAAATTCAAGACTCTAATCACCGTTCAAGTCATCAATGACAATGCACTGGTTTGAATAGCGATGAATTTGGTTGTGGAAACAAGATATAGTCACTTCTTTTTTACTCCATGAAAAATCCATTTGTTGAACTTGGCATTGGAGAAGATGAATAATGACACAAAATGGATAGAGGAGCTCATAGGGTAGTGCAAGAAGGTTAATCAAGTTCCTCACGAACCACATGTATTAAGTGATTTCCAACAATAATCCAAGTTAGAGCTATTGAAAGTAGCTACAACACAGTGTGCCTCTAACTTCATCATGAAGAGGTGTATTTTTTGGTGAAAAATATGTCTTATATTTACAGAAAATATTTACAAATAGTGAAACAAAGGTGGAAGGGTATATACAATGGACTTTATATCCTCTTCTGAAGAGTACTCCCAAGTCAAAATGAAGTTGGTGACCAACAAGAGTTTTGTAACAATGGAATCATCTAGTGATAGAAGACTATCAATCAGGGCCTTCAAAGAATTGGGATGTGGATCTTGAAGATCTTATCTCGGCCATTGGTTTCACCAATATCAATTTGGTTGAAGATTTATTTTTCTTCAAAGTAGTATCTTCTTTAGGTTCAGAACTAGTGCCCACTACCAACTGGATCTTAACCTTGCTTTGATCAACGTTTCAAACTCCTTCCTCTCTATCAAATTCCCCTTTTTCAACTGTTAATTGGTCGGGAGCTAAACCTCAGCTCTTGTTCCCACCAGACCGAGTGCTATAACCAGTGCTTTATTGAACTGCTTTATACTGCCAAGGATTTCTTTTACTACACAACCAAGAGATGAGTCTGGGAACTTACTAGAATGCCAGACACCAGGATTTTGTGCATTCATTCCCATGCTAAAGTTCTAGTATAATAGACTTTAGTTGATGGTCATATCTTCCTCACTTTATGTTTCCATGCAGAACTAGGACCATTCCTCTTATAACTCCACCCTATGTATTTTCTCATTATCAAATGGTGGTGGAAGAACCCAGATCACCATTTTTAATTTCTCGTGTGATAAACTTTATTTGATGTGAAATTATATAATCCTCTCTATGTGACAAACTTTATTTAAAATGAAATTCTCCATTATGTAATCCTTGCTATGAAATTCCTCCAGTGTGATAAATTTATATAGCATGAAATACTCTATTCTATAATCCTCTGTTATATTTTCCTTTTTATCACCGAAAATCTGTGTTACCATGCTATCAATCTTGCCTTCAGGTCCCCATTACACATCCAAATCCAGCTAGGGTAAGGATTTGTATCTCGATCTAGATAGGATCTACCCAAGACACAAATTTCACACTGTATCCTGTGTGAAAGGTGAAATTTAGAAGAAACAATTAAATAAAAAATGAAAACCCTCCTAAACTTTAAAAGAGGGCAAGATTCAAAATACATACTTAGAAGTACCTTGGCAAAGCATCACCTTACACTACAAGTAGAGAGGTATATAAGGTTTTGTTATGAAACCAGCTCAAGAAAAGATAGAAAAGATAGATCAACGCCTTAGAATTCAGCCTCTTCGAGGGGGCAACCTCCTTTACATTACATAAATGAACAATTCTTGGATTATTCAAATGACAAAACCTCCTTTCTATATATAGGAGTCTAAGGAGTCACAATATAATCCAGCCAACCTAGCAATAATAATATAAAGCCACAAAAATAACAATAGAGGGATTCTATGGGGCACAGAAATAACAATATGGGGGTAATAGGGGCACAACAATATAAATAAGGGGTATAACTACAATAGTAATGGGGTAATCACTAGTATTATAGGGACCCAACATGCCCCTCTCCTTCAAAAAAGTGTTTTCCTCAACGCTTGAGTAGTTCTAGATACTTCTGCATAAAATTCTCATCCTCCCATGTGGAATCTTCAGTGGATAAGTTCTTCCACTTGATAAGATACTCTGAAATTGATCGATTTCGTAGTTGTCGAGTTCTTGTTTCTGTGACTGATTCCGGTTCCAATATAATCTTTCCTTCCTCGTCAAGTTCTGGCAATATTGTTTGAATTGTGAGCTTGTCGCCTATAACCTTATTTAAACATGAAACATGGAAAACTGGGTGCAATCGAGAAGCTACAGAAAGCTCCAATTTGTATGCCATAGTACCAATATTTTGCAACACCTTGTACGGACCATAATACTTTCGTGATAATTTATTATCCTTCTTATCTTGCTTTAGGGACATTTCCTTATATGGTTGTAGCCGTAGGAATACCCAATCACCTACGGCAAAACCTCTTTCACTGCGATGTTTTTTTTCTTAGTTAAGACTAATCTAAGTACCCACGGGGGATTTGAACCGGTGATATATCGCAAAGAGTGCCTTAACAGCGCACCCATTCACCGTCAATCCAAAGCCCTGTGGGCTCTTTCACTGCGATGTTGATCTGCCTGTTGTTTTCATTCTATTTTGTGCCAACACGAGGTTATCCTTTAAGAGTTGGAGGACTTGTTGTTGATGTTCGATGTGATGTTCCACTGCCTGAACCTTAGAATTTCTCTTAAATATGATGTGATGGATGGTGGTTGATACCCATAAAGTGCCATAAATGGGGTCATTTTTGTTGCTGTATGGAAGGAAGTGTTATACCACCATTCAGCCAAAGGCGACCATTTGACCCATTGTGTATGTTTATCAGATACAAAGCAACGAAGATATCCTTCCAAACATTTGTTTACTATCTCAGTTTGCCCATCAGATTGAGGATGATAAGATGAGCTATGAGCTAACTGAGTACCAAGACAAGAAAATAATTATGTCCAAAAATTTCCAGTGAAAATGGGATCTCTGTCACTTACAATAATCTTTGGGTTTCGATGTAGTTTTTGAACTGTTTCCATAAATGCAGTAGAAACTGTACTGGCTTTAAATGGATGTGATAATGCACAAAAGTGTGCCTACACTTCTTTGTCATTCTTCCATTCCTCCCTTGCTTTGTTTATCCAATCTGGTTGGATAATAGAAATGGCACACAACAATGCTTCCACATCCTCATCCTTTCTTGAGAGTGCATCTGCCACCACATTTTGCTTCCCTTTTTTGTAGATGATTTCAAAGTCATAACCCAACATCTTTGTGACCCACTTTTGTTTCTCTTCAGAGGATAATCTTTGTTCTAAAAAGTATTTAAGGCTATCATGATCTGTTTTTACCTTGAAGTGCCTTCCCATTAGGTAGGGTCGCCATTTCTTAAGTGCATGCAGTATTGCCAACATTTCCTTCTCATAAATAGCTTTGCTTAAAAACTTTCCCTTGATTGGACGACTTTCAAAAGCAATGGGTCTTTCATCTTGCATTAGAACAGCACCAATTCTGTTTCCTGAAGCATCACATTCCACAATAAAGGTTTTTGTGAAGTCCAGTGTAGCTAAGACCGGTGCTTGGCACATTGCCTCTTTAAGATGTTCAAAGGCCTTTGTTGCTTCCGGAGTCCATGAAAATGAATCTTTCTTCAATAATGTTGTTAGAGGTGCTGCTATTCTCCCATAATTCTTAACAAACTTGTGATAATACCCTGTCAACCCAAGAAATCCTCGCAGATGCTTTATGGATGTGGGGATTTTCCATTCCTTAATGGCTTTAATTTTGCTAGGGTCTACCTTAACTCCTTCATGAGATACAATATGACCCAAATATTCCACCTCCTGGACTTCAAAGAAACATTTGGATCTTTTTGCATATAATTGTTTCTCCTCCAATAGTTGTAGCACCCTGTCAACATGTTCAACATGATCCTTCCAAGACTTGTTGTAGATTAGTATATTATCAAAAAATACTAACACAAATTTTCTAAGGAATGGTTTGAAAATTGAATTCATCAAACCTTGAAATGTTGAAGGTGCATTGGTAAGGCCAAAAGGCATGACCAAAAATTCATAATGATCCTCATGAGTTCTAAATGCCGTTTTCGGAATGTCTTCAATCTTCATTCTGATTTGATGATATCGCGAACGAAGATCCAACTTGGTGAAGTAAATTGATCCATGCAATTCGTCTAGTAATTCATCAATGACGGGAATGGGGAACTTATCTTTAATAGTGAGCTTGTTGAGCTCCCTATAATCCGGACACATGCGCCATGATCCATCCTTCTTGTGCACCAATACGACTGGAGCTGAGAAAGAACTTTGACTCGGTTGAATTATACCAGCCTCTAGCATTTCTGCAACCATACGTTCAATTTCACTTTTTTGGACATAGGGATATCTGTACGGCCTGATGTTTGGAGGAACACTTCCTGGAATCAGATGAATAGCATGATCATGATCACGCATATGTGGGAGACCTTTGGGAGTCTCAAATTCCTTGGAATGATTGTCCAGGACTTTTTGGAGATCTAGAGAAATAGATGATTCCAATGTGGAAACATCTAGTGAACATAATTGTGCAATTACACCTCTTTGCTCCTCTTTTAGAAGCTTAGTCATGCCATTAGAGTTGATTATCTTTCCTAGTTTCCCTGTAATACCCCTTAATTCAACTTCCTTTCCTTCCGTAGAAAATTTGATGAAAAGTTCTTGAAAATTAAAAGCTATTGTACCCAAGGATTGTAGCCATTGGACTCCTAGTACAACATCAGCACCTCCCATTGGAATGGAAAGCATTGGGTTAGTCAATACATATTCTCCCATGGATAGCTTGATATTATGGCACTTTCCAGAGAAATTTATTGTTCCTCCATTTGCAATCATCACTTGACACTCTGGTGCTGGATATAGGAAGCAATTCAATTCTTTTGCTACCCTACAATGAATAAAATTGTGGGTGCTTCCTGAATCAATCAACACTATTACCTTTTTCTTCTTGATTTGTCCTTCTATCTTGATGGTTTGAGGAGTGGTAATTCCCGACAATGCATTACAAGATATGGTCGGATTTATTTTTTCTTCATATAGGATTTGTTCCTGGAGTATATCCTCTTCTTTTGACCTTTCTTGCTCCTTTTCTTCTTCCTCTTCACAATCTATGTAGAATAATTTCTCCTCAGCACACTTATGACCTTTTGTGTATTTGCTATCACAACTGTAACAAAGCCCTTTTGCTCTTTTTTCTTCCAATTGTTGTGGTGTCAACCTTGTAGGTTGTGGAAGACTAGGGGAAACAACACTTCCGTCTTTATAGTTGTGAGTGGTATGCTTCCTAATTGCCATAATTTTGCTTTCCATTTTTCTTGCTAACCTGAATGCCTTCTCTAATGAATCAGGTTCCCAAAGGCGAACATCATGTTGGATATTATCCTTTAAAGACCCTATGAACACATCAATCCTATGCTCCTCTGGAATATCTTTTACCCTTATGTTCAATTTTTGGAACTCCTCAATGTGCTCCATTATTGAACCCTTTTGTTTGAGACTTATCAATTGGCTAAAAAAAGTGTTGCTTTTTGTATCCTCATAATGTGCTATCAATTCTTCCGTAAAAATTGCCCAAGTGATAAATTGTTTACGAGAACAAAGCCATTGATACCATACAAACTGATTTGGTTCCAAATATGCAGTTGCCATACATACCTTTTGTGCGTTTTGCACATTATTGAGATCGAAGAATTGCTCCATCTATAATATCCATGTGGTGGGATCCTTGCCATCAAACTTTCGCATATCGATTTTTGGAACATGGTGAGTCTTTGATCCAACATTAGAGTCTATGGAATCATGATTAACATTTCTTTTTTTCTCATCATGAGTTTCCTTTAGTACCCTTTCACCCTTAGTGACCATTTCTTGTAGCAACTTATTCATATTTATCTTCAATTCTTCCATCTTATCATCCATGCCATCAATTTTAGCATCCATGCCATCAATTTTAGCGTCCATGCCATTCACCTTAGCTTCCATGCCATCCATCTTAGCTTCTACATCTTTCTTTAAACCATCCATCTTAGCTTCTACATCTTTCCTTAAACCATCCATTTTAGATTCTGTTGCTTTTTGTGCAAGTGACACTCGTTGCACTTGTTCTTGTAATTTTGATATATCATATAACATTTCTTCTTCTTCTTCATGAGTCATGCTAGAGCTTTCAGGTTCCTTACTAGGTGTTTGAATTTTCTTTCCTCGGGGCATCAGTTACCGATAATAATGCTCTATTATTCCCTTTGAATTCCTTCAAAATAAATTTTCAAACCAAGCTTAAGCAAAAATTTAAGAAAATCTACACACCTTTTTTCCCTTTGTAGGAGCTCGATATTGCCTCTAATGTATCTCTGTACTTTTCTATCATCGAGTTCTGAATTTGTGACTTGCAATAGCCCTCTGTGTCCTCTTTCCAATGCCACAATTCTTACCCAAATTGGATTCTCCAAGGAAGAGTTATGCGAAATCTCCCACAGTGACTTGATTATAGACTAGTTCAGTAGAGCGAACTTGTACGACGTGCCATGAGTCACTGTTTCGATCTTTGGGTCTGAAAAATGCATACAAGAAACTGCAGTCCGTCCTCTTTCTATACCTTCTTACGAAATTTCAATCCGATCCCCAGAGAGAAAGTTATGACGATTTTCCCCGGGTCACCTGTTTTGAATGTAATTCAGGAATCTGTAAAAAGACCAACTTCCTTAGATCATATCTCCGCAAATATCGCGCGAAAAGCTATGAAATTAGGACCCAAGGTTCAACGCGATTTCTCCTCAAATGGGTTTTTTTGCGACTTCTGAAACATCACAAAAAAAAAGTTATTGCGAAAATTCCACGATGACCTGTTTGGAGCAGTGAAAGCCTAGAATCCAAAGCTCTGATACCAAATGTTATGAAACCAGCTAAAGAAAATATAGAAAAGATAGATCAACGCCTTAGAATTCAGCCTCTTCGAGGGGGCAACCTCCTTTACATTACATAAATGAACAATTCTTGGATGATTCAAATGACAAAACCTCCTTTCTATATATAGAAGTCTAAGGAGTCACAATATAATCCAGCCAACCTAACAATAATAATATAAAGCCACAAAAATAACAATAGAGGGATTCTATGGGGCACAGAAATAACAATATGGGGGTAATAGGGGCACAACAATATAAATAAGGGGTATAACTACAATAGTAATGGGGTAATCACTAGTATTATAGGGACCCAACAGGTTTCCTGTGTTGAAGCTACTGAGTCTCATGTGTTCAACAAGTTGATTTTAAACCTTCAATGTTCTAACTTGATTTAAATTTACTATGGCTAGCATTCACCATAATGGTATAGACTATGTTTTTCATGTCAGTGATCAGTTTTAAGCTCTAAATTGTATCATTTATACCCATCTATATGAAATTTAGATATGATGTACTTTTTACATGCTCAGAAATCTGATTCACAGATATTCTATGCCTTTTACTTGTCCTAGAAAATTCATCCTCCAGGTCTACTCTGGTGTTCTCATGCTCAACCAATTGATATAGAAGTATGTTATCCATTTATTGGTTTCTAAATTCCATTTTGTTCTCATCAGTTGTCACATAGGTTTAAATTGTGCCCAACATGTTGTTACAAAGATGTAAATTGTGTTTTACAGAGGTTTGACATGTGTTTTCACTGAGGGTTGAGGCACATTGAAGATTCACAAGTGAGTGAAGCCCATTCAAGAGCATTATAAGAAATGCATTGTGAGGAACAGTGTGAGATGTCTCATCAGCATTTGGTCATCTCAACATTGTGAGCAACAGTGTGAATATTTGTGAACAAATGTCAGCATCTTTCATTTTCTCACACCAGCATTTTGCAAGTATGCTTGTCCACCAAATTTCATTGTGTGATTTCCTTAGTGTGTAAGTTCTGCTGCATTGATTCTCAAGTTCTGCTGTTTGGTTTTACTATTTTAATTTCTTATGAGGTTTACTAAAGGCTAATGGTAATAGTTTATGACATGACATGTTTGAATTTTTTTCCCAGGCTTCAGTTATAGAGACCAGTGAGTGAGTTTTGTTACTTGTAACTTGTTGAGCAACTGAATATACTAAAGTAGTAAAGCCTAATATACTATTGCATATACTATATAGAAATTCCAGTAGATAGTAGAAGGAAGAGTTGTCATGGATTGGACTCCAATTTGATTGACATAAAATTTAAATACTAAAATATGAGGCATTGCTAGGATGCAAAGTAGTTCAGGAATGGCCTACATTTTGATTGAAATAAATACTAGAGTCTAGGCAATGCTAGGAGGTAGAACATTCCAGTATCAACATTATGTTACAGTTCTTAGTTAGTTTAGCCAAATATGTGTGTGGTATGTTTGTGCACCATGAATGTAATATGTACATTGGTAAGTAGTACCTTCAAGCAACATATAAATTGAAATATAATATATATCAACACACTATCCACTGTTGTATTGTAACCTATATGTATCATTGTTTGGATACATTGTAGTGTAGAATATTTTTTATTTTTTAATATATAATATTGCCACTATCAATGTGACGGTTCCTGTAAATTTGGGGAAAATTTTTAATTGTTCCAGACACTTGTATCCATGTTCCCCGTTCCAGTTTTTCATAAACTCATGCAACATAGGTATTTTATTTTTGAAATATTGTAACATTATGAAATTATATTCTACTCTTTTTTTTCTTCAAGATAAACTAAAGTCCCTATCATATCAGCACTAATAAGATAACTTGTCCATGAGTTTCAATGATGAACCAATAAGTTTAATGATGCTCATGAAGCATCATCGAAGTTTTTTAAGGAAAACAATTATCACTGCATTGAGATCTATGGAAAGAAGGGATTTGATTGGAAGTGAAAACACATGGAAAACAAATTACTTGCCACTGAAATCTCCATGCAGGCCAGCTGCCAAACCACCTTTTCATTTTCATTTAGTATGGTATTCTTTAGGATTCCTTGATTGATGAAAAAGAGGAATTTTTCAACAATCAATTGGATGCAAGATTGGAAACTTGCAATCAAGCAAGAACATGTTCCTACATTCAATGTTACAAACTCTAAAGGAAACTTATCCAAAAGAGATATATATTTTCCTTATTTTAGTAAACATTTTTAGTGAAGAAATATGGCATCTAGTGATGTTCTCAGTGAGAAACAATGTTTGAGTAGTAAGAATCTCCTGAGTTTCACGTTTAGGTATGAACTGCTTCCAATTATGTTTGAGAAGGCACTGAAAAGGGTTATCATTTTCCATTCTGAGAGAGTTATGTAGTTCATGCATACATCAAGACCAATGTAAAGTGCAATAAGCTAGTTGCATTAGGAGTACTTATGGGTCACATTGCTTCAATATTTTTCAACAAGCTTCCTATAAGCTTGTCCATAACGTCAATTTTGAGGACATGAAATCATTCTTGAAGTTTTGTTGAGGTCAGATGGCCTATTTGAGGTGGAAATTGTGGCAGTAAACCCTCCTGAGATATGGTTTGGGGAAACGAAGGACTATTTGGGGAAGCATAGGCTCGTTCAAGGGTTGTTGGAGTAGCACCTCACATTTTCTAAGGAAAATTGTGGACTAGGACTTCATTTGGACCACAAGGCAGGCCTATGGTAGAAAATATGCAGTGAAATCTGGTTGATTTGTTAGGCTAAATTTAAGGTCAAACTAAAATTATTATGATTAGGAATTAACAATTATCATGTATCTAATACTGTAGTGTGCAATTTGGAAGGAATATGGGTATATAACCCATTATGTATTGTTGGATTGGTTTCACGCATATGATTTGTTTATGGAATTAAAAGTTAGCTACATTGTTTATTGTATTCAATAGTTTCTCTATTTACAAAACATGAAATAACACTGACACTATTTAGAATACAAATATTATGTTTCATTTTCAACCCTAAGGGATACTATTGTGGTGAGTTGGCTCTCTTGCTAGCCTGGAGGGTTTATTTGAGAAACATTTCCCTCTTGGGAAAGGAGTACATAGGGTCCCTACATAAATCAGGCAAGGGAGGTGAAAATTGAACAAATAGGTGCCAAAACCTCTATACAAGAAATCCTGTGTATGTATTCTAGTATAATCCCAACAAATCCCAATAGCAATGAGTTTTTTCTTTCATTAGAAGTCAACTTACGGGGGATTTTGTCGAATATTGTATCCCAATCCAATAATAGCCAACAAAGTTTCAAAACATGCTAGAGGGTGCTTTGGTACAAGACTCAATCCATCTTTATAATGGGTTATATCAGATTTCTGAAAGATCTTGCATTCAAGACATGAGTCTTTCTCCTTCAACTCAACATGAAATATTTTCAATAGAAAAGGATATGGAAGGGGCTATGACCACTATACCTTCTTCTTCTTTACATTCTCAAGAAAGCAACATAAATGAAATAGATGTTGGGTTTCCATTATTGCCTAATGCTTCTTCATCATCAGAAGGGAATACCTTGGAAGTATCAAAAAAAAGTTGTATTTCCATCAGATGCAAGCAAAGAGTTTGAAAATGTATATTAAAGGAGGAGTGGATCTCATAATATGAATACTAATACTGGCTATATGCCCAATTAATCTAATGGAGTTGAAACTATCATATACAATATTATAGTTATAGGTGCCACTAGAAAACTTAAAATTGAAGAGATTGTTACTGAGGTGAAAAATTGTCAGATGGGTAGTGTTAAGCCATTCACATCCCTGAATGAAACAAAGAGTGGCAGAGTAGAATAAAATTGAGCTTCTTACTGCTCAACCCAATGTTTCCCAAACAAAGCGAGTAATTGTGCCCATGAAAAAAAATGGTCCTCCCTGACATGATCATGCAGAAGAGATTGTGATCATAAATAGGGCTTAAATAGCCACTGCAACATTGTTTGAAGAAGTCAAAGAGGTAGCTACCATTTTTAGAGGAATAGTTGATTAGAAAGAAAAAAAAATTAACACGGAGAACTATCATTTTGTTAAGGTTGAGCTTCATAGGCTGCAAAAAGAGTGACCATGAGTTAATAAAGAAACTTAGTGTAGTAGAAAATGTGAAGGCACAAGTACTGAAGGAGTTAGACAACAAAAAAATTTGTGGCCTTATTTGGGCGATGAATGGCTAATCTATGATAGCATAGACCCATTGAAGGCATTTCCAAGTACAATGAGGGTCTTCAAGCGAGGTCTGAGTACAAAACAACCTTGAAACCCTATCTAAGGCATTTGGCCCACCTTGAAGAGTCCTTATGTGGAAAGAAAAATTGTTTAAAGGGTAAATCTTTGGGGAAAAAAAATAACCATCGGACCAAATCTGAGGCAAAAGCCCATTTTCAAATGTTAGTGTAGGAAGACACAATTTGGATAGCAGATATCTGGAGGAACCCTTTATGACAATAATGGCTTGCTTAAACCTTATTGAGAAGGTTTATTTATGACAACAAATGATACATAACATCAATTCATCATTCCTAAAGTAATGTTGAGGTTAGTGGGTCTATCTAAGATGGAAACTATGGAAAAAAAAACCCTCCTAATCTCTGGTTTGGGGCAGTGAAGTGAGATATGGGAAGCAAACAACTTTGAAAACATATCTAAGGCATGTGGACCACCTTGAAGAGTATCTCTGTGGAAAGAAAAAATGTTTAAAGGGTAAATATTTGGGGTAGAAGAATATCCCTAAGGGAAAATCAGAGGCATAAGCTCATTTTCAAATGCTAGTGAAGGAAGACAGAATTTGGATAGCAGATATCTGAAGGAACCCTTTGTGACAATAAGTGCTTGCTTAAACCTTACCAGGAAAGTTTATTTATGACAACAAATTATACGTAACATCAACTCATCATTGTTGAAGCTATGTTGAGGTTAGTGGGTCTATCTGAGATGGCAACTATGGCAACAAATCCTCCTAATCTCTGGTTTGGGGCAGTGAAGTTAGGTTTGGGCCACACACAAACTTGAAACCCTATATGAGGCATGCATCCCACCTTGAATAGTCCTTCTATGGAAAGAAAAATTATTTAAAGGGTAAATCTTTCAGCTAACAAAATAGTCATGAGGCCAAATCTGAGGCAACAACCCATTTTCAAATGCTAGTGTAGGAAGATAAAATTTGGATAGAAGATATCCAAAGGAACCCTTTGTGACAATAAGGGCTTTCTTAAACCTTACTGGGAAGGGTTATTTATGATAACAGATGATACATAACATCAATTCATCATTCTTGAAGTTATGTTGAGGTTAGTGGGTCTATATGAGATGGAAAATATGGCAACAGACCCTCCTGAGCTCTGGTTTGGGGTAGTGAAGGAATAGTTGGGGAAGCATAGGCTAGTTGAAGGACTGTTGGAGCAACAACTCACATTTTCTAAGGAAATCTGATGACTAGGGCTTGATCTAGGCTACAAGGTAGGTTTGTGGAAGGCATTGAACTGTGGTATCAAAAAGGCAATGAAATATGGCTTATTCCTAAGGCTTAAGGCCAGACTAAAAATATTAGGATAATAAGGTTTGTTGATTCATTAGCAATTGTCGTGTATCTAAAAATGTAGTGTGTAATTTGGAAGGACTATGGGTTTATAACCCATTATGTATTATTGTATTTTTTTCATGCATATGAAAGTTTGGCGGAATTTAATGTTGGTTACACTATTTATTGTATTCAATATTGTCTCTATTTGCAAAAATTGAAAGAACATTTTGATACTAGTTAGAATACAAATCTTGTCATGTGCTCTTGTCAACCCTAAGAGAAATTTTTCCCTAAGGGATACTACACATTGAGTGTAAATACAATGTGGTAGCATTAAAGCAATTCCTATAACAATACTCAAAGAATATAAATAGAAAGAATTGAATAACTAAGTGTCTATCTAAAACCCCAAATATATAGCTAAGAGAACACATAAAAGAAGGTGAAAGTCCTAGAAAGTATAAATGCAAGAAAAAAAGAGAATGTCAAGATTTGTGTAGCGTAGCACTAGCACTAGTTCTTAGAGTTACAACTTAAAATAGAGTTCAATCTAGAGATAAAGCTAATATTGGCTACCAAGGATGTGCGAGGAGGCAACAATACAAACTCCTCAATAGAGTTAGCAATACTTGTAAAGGGGCCAACACATAGAAAATGATATCGTTTGATGAGTCAATGATACTTAGGACCTTACCATATGATCAAAGTGCAAGCACAAGAAAATGGAAGCCTAACTCCCCTGACATTCAAGGTTGCGAGAAAGAGAATTTTGATAGAAACTCAATTGCTCGAGAAACAATAAGGGGTGCGGCACTGGACAAGGGAAGTTTATAATGGATCTATCTATGTTGAGAAATATATCTTAGACAAGAACTTCCACATATGTTTAGGGTGAATGCTTCAGAAGTTTGATATTTAGATGTTGAGTCTAAGGAATATTTAGTCATTAATGACTTACACTATAATATTAATCTCAATTAAAAATCTCCCCAAGAGATTAGCGTTTTGGTAAATCATTGTTTCAATGAAAAGTAAAAATAAAAATCAAGATAGGGTTCAAATACAATTATTATTAAACAAGGACAAAAATTGAAGGAGAACGAGAAGGTAAAGTACATTAGCTAGGAAAAGCATTGCGATACCACAAAGTCTATACAACAAATGCACAAAACCATACAAATATGTACAACGTCACACTGTATTGAATCGCAAGTGATACAACCATACAACAAGTTATATAATAGAAATTATTGTTAGCTCAGTTCTCTACATGTTTTACCTCTTTAGCATGCCATACAACTCAAGTTGGGGTGGATTTGTTTACCCTACAACTGTTAGGATTTAGTAGTTATGGAAATTTGCCTTTTAGCAATAATAAGTTGAATGATAAGCAAGTTTGACAAAGAAAATTATGTGCATATTTCTGAAATGTTTTATTCTTCTACAATTTACTATTTTCAATGATTGGGTGATTGTTCCAAGAGTTATTTGATTAACAACATATTAGGAAAGTGATCACTTAGGAATAGGGAAATCCACAAGGTATCAGAGCTTTTCTCTAATTGAGTTTCTAAAAGGTTTCAAAGGTTGTGCTTATCTATTTACAAGATCTAGGAGTTTGTGCAATAGATCTTAAGAATGGCATCACCTAACCTCATATTTGAGAACATATTGGAAGGTTCCTCAAATTTACTATCTTAGGCATCATTAAGGACATTATGCGTAAAAATCCACAATAGTTCACAACTTAAAATAAGGAAGTGAAGGACAAGAAAAGGATTATAGATGCAATAAAGGATTATTTGATTCCTCACATAACCATGAAGAAATAAGTTAAAATATGTTCCACACCCTAGTTGGGCTTTACCAAACAAAGTCTCTTTCTATGGGACCTTGGATTCCTCATTAAAACTAGGATGATTTAATAAATTCCTCCTCACAATTGGGATATTGCATCTAAGTTTGATGTATAATAAATTTAAGGATTTACACTATGTATCATTAGTTAAATATAGGCAAGTGTCTAAGATTCCCTTTTGTATATATACATATATAACAGTCCCAATAATGGCCAATTAAAAATATGCCTTTGAAAAATGTTTAAGCAAACCCTCAATAATAATATATATATTTCTTCATGGAATATATTTAAATTATTATTAAATGAAATTGATAACTCTTCATTTTATTTGAACCTTGAGAGAGTTTACTCTTCTCGATGCTTGATTGATTTAAGATTTAGATGGATCCAAGAATGATTACATTGGGTGCTTAGTATGTGAAAAATGGGGCATATTGGGTTGGTATTATTCCCTTCCAAGTCCAGTCAACTTACCCTTTAAACTTTGATGATTTTTGTTTGTTCCAATTCTCAAGAAGAACCTATTTTCAGTGTTCAATAATTGAGTATAAGGGTTTATATAGTAGTGAACCAATAGGTCCTCATTATGCTCATGGAGTCTAACCCATGAAGTATCCGAAGTGATAGGAATAGAAAAATTCAATCAATAAGGGTTTCCCCTATTAACACCTAGTTCATAACAATGAAAACGTGTACAAGGTGTGGCACAAGAGGATAGTGCACCACATCATAAAACATTTCCTATTCTAAGGGAGATAGTCCCATGTCTTCTAGATTTCAACATTGTGCAATAGGTTTCACATAGAAGGTGAACATTTGGCAAACATTCCAAGGCTACTTTCCCAAGAAATAAGCATAAACCTAGGAAATAATACCTTAAAATTGATTGGGAATAAACCTAGTCTCCAATACAAAACGAGAATTGTGATTAAAATATGGATATGTATCAAATATATCATGCACGCCACATGGAATTCCATGCTACTAAGCACAAAGCATCAATCTACTCTAAAAGAAAGTGAATGCACTATTCAACACAAAACAACAGTGCTAATCACCCTGGTTTAATACACCAAAACATTAGGCAACTCTGCAAGTTACTCTTAACATGGTGTCAAACTATCATCCCCATATCCTAGCCACTCATTGAATAAATCATGATGGTTGGAAAAATAAGGGTCACATTTGTAGTGAATTAAATCAATGGATCGAGATGCTGGAAGACCATTTGGTTTTGTCAAGGTCATCAAAGAAAGAAGTATTTTTATGCTACATAAGGCATTATAGTTTAAAATTTTAATAATGTGCTCTCTTTGAAAATTTGAATTATGTTTATTTATTTCCTATTTTCCACTATAATGAAACGTATTTTAATCTTATTTCTTATTTTTTATACATTTTTTGTGGCTAAATTATAATGCAAAAGCACCAAATTTATAAATTTTTTCTATTCTAGTACTCAACCAAAGTTATAGCACTTCAAGATGAAAACACAATTGAAGTGTGTTTGAAAAAAATACACTCGAAGAAGCACAACAAGTTAGAACCTCAACTAAGAAATTATGATAATTATAATTTATGACCCTCTAACATATTTATGACCCTCAAAACTCACTAAATTTATTATGATCATCTTATAGGTTGGATTTCCCACATCTTAATGATTTGATATATGCTCAGTACAATCTTTGACCATGGGTGAGACAAATAGTAAATATACCTGATACATACACTATTTCCTTCAACAATATTAACATGCAGAAGTGGAGGGTGAAGTACAAGGTGATGATTATGGAGAAGGTACATATGTGGTTAGCAGAGGAGCAATAGAAACATGTATAGTTGGAAGGGGAGGCAAAACAAGAGTAGGGGTCGAAGAATGACTTTGACATAAAAAAGTGTGAAATGGAAACAAAACACCACTTTATACATAGATTTATAAAGCCACACAAACTAGTCGACATCAAACAAATCATATAGGACTTTCTAGTGGAAAACAGGTGAACCGTGACCTTTTCCTAGAACATGGAGAGGAAGATTTGATGTTAGATAGCTAGCTACTAGATTTGTAATTGTAGATGATTAATTATGATGATATACATTTATATATTAAATGTCATTTATTTTTGGTTGTCCACTTTTGAGTCCTTGATTGGAAAGATATCAAGGTTTAGGATTGAGTATAAACTTTAATGTAGCATTTTTTATTTGACATCTCCTACATCATATGTATGGATGTTTTTTCCATATTCATGTGCTGGTATATTTACTTTAGATTGTTGGTTTATATGTTATAAAAAAAATATATATATATATATATATATATTGTATTTTTGTTTTCCATAGATTGTTGAATTTTGATAACATTTTCAATAACATTGCTGAGAAGTTGTATTCCAAAACCTCGCCAATTTTCGCCAGTGCCATTTTTTCACAATGATCCTAATACTGCCTTACCAGATGACTAGTGGTTCATAAATAATGCTTAGATATTTATCTACAAGCTTTGCAGTAAGGATCACATGACAATCTTAAAGAAGCCTTTAATGATTATTAGAGCCTAGGAGGATATTTATCATTAAAATTTTCATTATCTCAATATGTTGTTATCATATAGCCAAACTTTCTAAACAGTTTCTTGAATTTCATGAAAAACATACAATGTATTGGTTTGACCTACAAAAATCACTGTATATAGGTTGTCCCCTACCCTATGTATATAGCCTTTCATTTTTTTTTTTATTTGACCATCATGTTCAGTATTTTTTTTGTCTTTTTGTTCTTATGAATAAGCCTCATGTGAAAGTGTGTATTTGGTTTCAATGCATATGGAAAAATGGAAAACGGCCTTGTGACACTATAAAATTTGGCTAATGTTCAGTCCTTCTTCTTTGTCTTGGTTCATACCTTTTGCTTAATGATGTTTTCATGGAAAATATGATACCCATATCTATTCTAGGAACCTCATTCCTATGCTTGGTTCTTTACGTTTCGGTGTTTTTCATGTTGATCCAATCAAGTAGAGAAGTACAAGGGGAAACTATTAATGAGGATACTAATATTGGAGGTATATATATGATTCTTTGAAGTAATAACCTCTTCTTATCTCAATAAGTCAGGATCTCTCTTCCACCCCATGAAATAAATAAGTTCCCTTGCACAGTTCTTTGAAAATAAAAGTAAACAAAGGGTGAAATAAGAGAAATTGTTCCTGTGTAGAGAGGTGAAGCAAGAAACTTCACCAAGATACTGACCAGGCTCGCTGGTAGTGAAGAAATTCTTGTGTTCCTGTAGTGACTCTTTCAACATATTGTCCAGGCCTATTGGTAGCAAAGCAACACTAGAGATGAAAACTAAGACTTTGAATATCTTAACCTCGCAAATATATTACCCTCCTCCAGAATCAAAATAATTATGATATGGTTGGCCTTATGAATGTGTTCAACTGTGAAAGGGATGAAGGGGAATATATCTATAACCATGTTAAGTGGGAAAGCTAGATTAATCCATACAATGAATCAATACTTCCTAAATAACTAGACCGTGCATAGAATATTGGACCAAGGCACGAAATCTAAGTTCTAACACTGTGTCGCCAAGTGTTGTTGATGCAACAACACCCTCCAAAATTTTGGCCTACATCCAAATTTTAGAGCCTACATTGACCTTGCATGTTGTCATTTCTAGTAGTAAGATTCATTCCATGTGTATTCTCTAAGTTTTCAAGTCTCTTTTGGAAGAAAACCAAAGTGTCATCTTTTGGCATGGGAAGTGTCACACAACACATAATCATAGTTATGGTTCATCTCAAGGGGTAGTTTTGTTTCCAATGGATCCTATTTATCATATAAACATGTATTGTACCCATTCCAAAAGTTTTATGCAATGTTGTACAAGTGTCTTCATTGTTGTTGCAAAGTGTATCTTAAATGTCGCACTTGGAGGTGTTTGTTGTATTATCGTCGCATTAAAGGGATCATTTTTTTCTTGTATACTAAGTGTCCAATGTTGTGCTTTTGGTTTTTCTAAGTGTGTGATAATGTTCAAGTTTTATCCATCCTCAATATGGCCTCATTGATCCCACACTTTGTTTACTTTTGAAAATTTCTTTCCTAATCAACTTGACTTCATTCAGCCCCCTAGATTTGCACACTACGCAGTGTCAATCCAAAATCTCAGGCCTTACCTCTTAGAACTACGTAATGTGAACTTATACCTATAAGGAATGTGTATTGCATAGTCTCAGTGCTCAATCCTACTCCCTTGACCTCCAGAACTGTGAAGTTCATCCTCCCAATCAACCTCCTTTTTTGCACTACACAGTGGTAAGCCTCAAGCTATCATATTGCCTCCTTGATATGCACAATTGTGCAACCCCTTGGCTCCTCTCTCCTGTATTATGCATTGGGAAACTTCAAGGCTCAAGATTTCCTCACTGATCTCCACAACTGCAGAATCATCCTGCCTAGGCCTCCAAAACTACGCACTACGTAGTCTGAAACATTGGTCCTCCAGTCTTGACCTCTAGAATTATGCATTGAGAAATAATTGAGTTTTCCTCTCAATCCAACACTTGTTTCTAACTCAATCAGTGATTTTTATGAAGCATGTTAGAATAGGAGATTTTGGACTAATGTCAGCTTGTCATTGATTGTTTTTGGTTGTAGGTATTATATCTTGTCATGAAAGGATGATGATGAATGAGAAGAAGGAGACACTTCTAGAAGACACCTATGTAGTTGTGAGACAAGTTGATCATTGAATGAGAAGATTAAAGGACACCATATTATGACAACAACTGAAGATCAAGATCATAGTGAATACTCTCTACCTTCAAGCCATACAGAGGAGGAAGAGGAAAAACATGTACCATCTTTAAAAGAGACACAAAGATAGTAGCAGAAATAATGGATTGACATTGCCACACCATCATTGAGTCCATGTCATCAATGTCATGTCATGTCCTATCAAGTTGTCATGTCAAGGTGTTATATGAGTCATCATTTTCCACGTCATGTGTGGATATGATTATGTAATTTTCAATACATGAGAAATGTAATATAAAATGGAATTCCAAGAGTCACCTATAGAATGTGAAAAGTCATGAAGGACTCAAAAGGTCATATGGAAGTCAAAGAGTCATGAGGGTAGTCGAAGAGTCACAAGGGAGGTGCAAAGTTACTCAATTTGTTATATATACACCCTCATAGCTCAAGGAAAAAAAAAATTACCTTGGCTCCTCTCACTAGGCATTAGAGAGGAAGATAATTATTTTTGAGGATTAAGTGGTAGCTCTGACTCTCCACTATTAGAGCTAGTGGTGTTCATTGTACCAATGTATGTTAGAATTTTTTCTTAATAATTGAACCTTGTTAAGCCATGACACTTTCTTGCATATCTCATAAATGGTGTAAGACTATTATTTGAATGTTTGTGATATTTTTTTTTTTTCATATGTAGTAAATAAATTGAACTATTTCGGTGGCTTTGGTGCTTACATTATTGAAGTTGTGTTGTATTTGTTTTAATGTTTTTTGCTTCTATGTGAACTATTTAGCTATTTGATCAATGATTCTCTCTCTCATATCTATATATATATATATATATATATATATATATATATATATATATATATATATATATATATATATATATATATATCTATATATATATATATATATATATATATATATATATATATATATATATATATATATATATATATATATATCTAGATTAGATTAGATTAGTACTATTACTATTCTCTTAAAGGATCAATTTTATTTCCCCTCTAGTGAAATAGCCTTGATACATTCTGCAACTGAACATTCCATAAGGCATACTCACTTTCATTCAAAAGTAATTGTACATTATTATCTGATGTTGATAATTGCAACCAAGGAAAATCTATAAGAAAAATGGTTGCTAAGACTTATTTATGGAAGGGCTCCTGAACCAAACAATGCAAAGTACAATTGATCATTTTTATCAGGGAGACCCCTTTGCATGTTGGTGGGATCCAGAAATGTCAACAGGTCCATAGTGGAGTACCTGAAGCTTATGATGGGCCCTTGAAAGGAATCCCTTCTACAAATGTAACCAAGCCTTATCTCCCACCTAAAACTGATGTGGTGACTGGTGTTGATCATAACAATTTTTGTACTTAGCTTTCGATTTGTGCTATATATCATGGACCTTCTGGTAGATGTGCTAAATTTGTTCAATAAACTTGATAGTTTTTTTGGCTTCAAATTGAAAATTTGCATATTCTTCCTAGGAATTTTCAAGGGGTAGTGCAACATCAATGTGACACAACGGTTGAAATTCAGATCCCACTTGAAAAGGGTTGTGGCTAGTCAAGATATGGATAGCTCTATAGTAGCTATGTTAAATATTGGAAAGACTCTCATCCCATGTTTGTGGATGCTTAGAGTTATACATGCCTAAGATTTACATCATCATCATGTTGACAACCTCTATTTAGCTATCATTTTGAGGGTGGAAAGAAGGTTACTTGGTGAGCTTGGTGTCGAACAATGACTAGAGGCTTGACCAGAATGCACTTAGGAATATACTATCCCCATTTCATATGATGTTTTTTAGGATCCAAAACTATACCCACACCCATTCGAAGAAGATCTTGGAAGTGGATTCTTCTATGATACTCTTCTTTCAGATATCCAAAATGGCCATCTTAGAAAATATATCCATGACCATAAGAGAGATCTCCCTAGGTTTGAAAATCAAACACTAGAATAAAAGAATCAAATACATAGAATCATTCCCTGTATTACCATCAAATCATAGATGTAATATTGGATGAATGGTTCTTACATTTTTTGAAATGCTTGTCCTTTTTATTGTTTAATGTAGCTCTCAATCTCATTCTTGATGTTCAAAGAAAATATATGTAAAGATACAAACATACAAATTATCAAAGAATGTGATAAATAAATGATTTAACATAATTCATACAATTGATAAATGAAAATCATAAAAATCATCATAACAATGAATGTGGGAAAGGAATATGCATTTGTATTAAGATCAATAAAAAGAGAGAGTTAAAACCAAGCCTTGATGTTGAAATCTTCCTCCCAATAGTCCTTAATCCCAACCTTGGATTCAAAAGTATTCAATGGATACCTTAGCAAAGGGGAAGTATAATTTCAAGAGTCAAAATGCCAACCCATTTCCCTTTGAAAGTATTTCTTTTATAGGCCAAGGATGGAATTTTGAGATCCATCAAGATATGATATAGATCCATAATGAATTGGATGGGATCCACTATGGTAGGGATGAGATCCATCATGTTAGGTATTCAAGCTCATTATCTTCACCACTTGGAAATATACCTTAACGAGACTTATAGAATGGAAATCGTAACCTTTTTCATTATTTATCTACATAAGAACATCGTCACACTTTTAATGAAGATAAATATTCAATAAATCGCTACTCATTCACTATGCAAGGTGCAATGTGACAGGTTGTTATAATGGCAGTTGCGACGATCTCGAAAAATAAGGTTTTTGAGGTATCTAATCCATGATTCTTATACTTCATGGAGAAATATTTCTTCCATATTTCTTAGGGATTGATGACAATAGTTCTTTAGATGGTGAAAGATCTAGATTTGGAATCATTTGCATGGATGTGACAAATTGACATGTAAATCATTGCCCCCTAAATCAAAAATTCAAAAAAATTATAATGACTAAAGTGATTCATCATGCGAAGGTTAGAATAAAGGAACAACTAGTTGGAAACCTACAAGTCAACAATCAAGAGATTACAACACAATATCATCACATGATCATCTCTCACATAGGCATTCCCATACTTACAATATAGATAGCCCTAAGCATTAGTATGGAAATGTACAAAGATCTATGTCAATAAAACGAATTCATGGCCACCATACAAACATCATGAATCCATGCTTGGAAAATTCAGTACGATGATAGTCACCATGTCATAAAATGTGGATATATGTCATAGCAATGAACACCCAAAACTCCACGCAACTTAGATATATGAAAAAAAATCCAAGGTCTTCATATCTATTTATCTGTAATATGAATCTAACCATGTGAATAAATTTCTTGATGTCAAACATGGT
Organism: Pinus tabuliformis; assembly: GCA_031772625.1. NCBI lineage: Eukaryota > Viridiplantae > Streptophyta > Pinopsida > Pinales > Pinaceae > Pinus > Pinus tabuliformis. The sequence goes on along the minus strand of CM062814.1, from coordinate 775,715,104 downwards.
AGAAACCATCTGATTATCAATCGATGATGAGAATCATTGACAAATTCCAGAGAAACCAACAATAATGGCAATGGCCCTCAAGGTACTCCAGTACAACCTATGGAGTGTGAATATATGATCTAAAGTTGAAAAATTATATAACCATTTGGCCATAGGTCAATGATGTAAAGCTATCATTGAAGGTGAGTAAACCTACCATTGAGGCATAAAAGCTCCAAGGTATTAAAAAGGGTTTCTAGATCAAATTCCTAGATGATGTGCTCAAGTTGATAGGAAGTAATTTTTCATAGGAGAGATGATCATACAAAACAAGTACCAATATTTGACTAAAAAAAGGAGTATTTCAGGACTGACTCAGGGGTAGCTAACGTAGTAGAAGGATTTAAAGACTGCAAAATAGTTTAACTAAGGTTGAACTTATCTTGAACATATTGACGACATTACAATGAATTGGTATCCTTTGACTGAAATGAAGATCATAAACCAATATGAAGACTTTGAATGAGGTATGAACAATATATAGAAAATGGAATTCCTAATCTTGGAATGGAAAGTGATTGTCTGTCATGTTAAAGAGTGACTTACTGCCACTTCAAATATAGAATTTACACTTCTTTCTCAATTTCCCCACCATTTCTGGCAAGTACCTCTCTTTTTTTACACAAGCTTGAGTAGGATAACCTATGTTTGAAGTATAATCTCATCATTTAAATGATTCCTTCAAAGTATTTCTAATGAACCCGTTGATAGTGTTGGATACCGCCAACATATAGGGGATCTTCCCGATATAAGGTCCCAACTAGACCTCACATTATTTGGTGTAGGAGTCCCATCCAGAATATGACCTAGATGCCATTTGCTTAAAGATATGCTTTGTATTTAGCTGTCAGCGCAAGAGACAAGTGTAAATGCCTATTTAAATGAGCAAGCAAGTGTGACTTGTGAATGTTCAATTGCATATATATCAAGGTTCTCTTACTGTGGGGGAGAAAATAAAGTGATCCCCGAAGAGAGAAGTAATATTACTACCCTAATGGATACACACGTAAAAGATAAAGGCTCATCTAACATCAAGTGAAATAGTTCAGAAAGATGTGAAGATCACTATAAACATAACAATAAATTTCCAAAAGGAGCACTAAATTCATTCAAAAAGTTTTATTAATTTAGTATTGATGAAATCAAACATGAACCATAAGCATTCAAATATTAGTATTAGAAAAATTCACAATCCATGTGTGAAAATGTGCTAGCTTGGAAGCCTTCGATATTAAGCAAAAGTCCCACGATACATAAATACAATGAACACCACTACTTCCAATAGTGGAGCATTAGAGCCACTGATTGATCCCCAAAAGTACTAACTTTGTCTCTCTAATGCCTTGTGGAAGAAGCCAAGGTTAAAATTACTTTACATGAGAAATGATGATCTATTTATAAATTAGGAATGATATTTCTCATCCTTATGCCTCTTGACTTTCCAACTTCTAGCAACCTTTGGACTTCTACAACCTTTGGAATTCCAAATGACTTTTAGAATTACATATGACCATTGGTATTACATCTCTTGGACTTTCATGACCCTTTAGTTCATACATGACTCTTGGACTTCCACTTATTTGTATTTACAATGATTACACAATACATTATCAATTCCACATCATCGTGTGATGAGAACATGGCATGTCACTATGTTTGATAATTGAGACCAATAATGAATAATGACATGGAATTCACCAGTGGTCATTAGAGGAATTTTAAGTTCTAAAATGGGCCTCCTAAGGAAATTATAAAAAATAGTGAAAATAATAAAATAAGATTAGATTACATCATCAACTTTTAGAGGGAAAAAATAATAAACTACTTTTTCAACTCGTATTTTCAACTTATCTTCCTATGGGTTTATTCAAATTTCAAGCAAGAACACTTGATGGATCCATAATTTGATTCCTCATCTAATGTGTAACCATGTTGCATAGAATTGATGGACCTTGCTACATGAAAAATGAGAAATACATGAAAAATGTGATTGCAATCATGTTTATTCATGTATTTCTCATTTTTTGTGTAGCAGGGTCCATCAAAACTATGCAACATGGGTAATCCTTGGATGAGGAATTAAAATTTTCATCCAACAAGTAATCTTGGTTGAACTTTGAGTAAAACCTTAGGGATATAAGTTTAAAATATAAGTTGAAAAAGTAGTTTTATTATTTTATTTTTTTGAATCTTTTCACTTTTTTACTCCAAAAATGGTGAATCATCCCCCATGGTTAACATCATCATCTTGAATCCTATTAGTTATTATAAAGTTTATTTTGGTTGTACAATTTTCTTAGGAGGTCCATTTTATACCTCAAAATTTCTGTATTGGATATGGTGGCCAAGTGCATCTTCATTCTTCATACAACTGCAATCATTGACGTCTTCACCCAACAAAGGGTATTTGATCTAATGGAGCCTCTAAAGCGATTTGATCATCAAGATTCAAGTGTATTCTTTGTTCTTCCCATGCTTCATTTTTTGTTTTTTCTCTTTTCCCAATCTTCCTTGTGCGTGATTTCCATGTTATTCCTGAAATAACTGTATCTACAATCACTCATGACAAGCAACCATAAACCTAAAAATCTCCTAGTCTACCATATCTTTTGAAAATTTTCTATCCATGCCTTTTCTGTGATCTCAAAAGAGGCAAAACAAGTTTCTGGGTCCATGGTTACACTTTTAAATGTTGAAGGGATGAGAAGAGGAAGATTCGAGGCTACGACATGCACTCATGCACTCAAAAGAGGGAGAAAGATAAAGTAAGGCACATGGTGCATGTCGAAGGATGAAGGGGAAGGATTTGGGCCTCCCTTGTGTTTTGTGCACTCAAGTGGCAGATGGAAAGAGTAGGGCATTCTCTAAAGGCTAAAAGATTAAGGCTTCAGCGTGCACTCATGCACTTAAGAGGCCCAGAAGGGTGCATGGTACACTCATGAAGCTTGAAGACTAATGCTTTATGTCTTCAAAGTGTGCTCATGCGCTCAAAGGGTTTGGAGGGCATGTGGCACATTGGGGAAGGTTGAAGCATGGAGCTTAATGAATTTAGGGTGAGAATATGAGCTAACGCAGGTGCACTTCTTCGATTCGAAGGAATGCACTCAAGGAAGACCTAGTCGCTTGAAGGGTGCAGTTCGAAGCAAGGAAGGGGAAAGAGGTATAAGGAGTGTGTTTTTCACTCTTGGAGGGCATAGGATGCAATTATAAATAGTGAAGGATTCCCCATCAAGGCCTTAGAGTGTGCTCATGCTCTCTTGGCCTCAATGGGTTGGATTTGAACCAAATATTTATCTGACTTTAAGATATAAGGCGAGGGGCAAACATGATGAGTTTAGGCATAGAACCATATGTGACACATGCCAAACCATAAAGAAAACTTAGACAAACTTGAACAATGATAAATATACATCAAAACTCCACTTTATCCACATTCCCTAAGTACAATGAGTGAAGTGCGTGTGATTGTGACCCAAAAGTGTTGTTTTACAACAACAAATATGTTACGACCATGAAATGTGCTCGAAGATGTTGTAATCAATGCGAAAACACTTGATACCATTGAAGGAAACTTGAAAGACATAGAATAACATGAGACAACATTTGAGTATCAAGGTGACACTAAGTACAATGGTGATATCATGCTCCAAAATTCAAATGTAGTGAAATTTTGGAGGTCGATGTAGCAGCAACAACACTTGGTGACACATTGAGCGAACTTTAGCTTCTCTATTCAGGAATAACTTTTGGTTAAGGGTTAGAAATTCAAGAAGTATTGATTGCCTCCATTTCCTCATTTGATCCATTTGTATACATAGCATCTCCATTTTTCTCTACTTGGTCGGACACATATAAAAGATACACCATGTCATAATTGTTTCAATTTGGGAAAGGGTAATGCATGTGGCAAGTTTGTGATATTCATAGTAAGAGTTTCGTCTCTGGTGATGCTTCACTACAAGCAAGCCTAGACAGTACCTCTACAAATTCATTTCAGGAGCACAAATGTTGCTTTGCTACCAGGGATCCTAGACAACACCCTGGTGATGTCGCTTACTTCACCTCCCTAGATAGGAAGACTTTCTCTTCTTTCACCCTTTATTTATTTATTTAAAATAATTGCACATTGGCATTTATGATTTTCCATAGGCGAAAGAGGGATCCAAACTTATTTATATCATAGAAGTTTCCCCCTTCAAAGAAGTATTTTAATACCTCTTATATTAGTTTTCTCACTTTATATTTCCCCTTATCCCTTCTCTACTAGATTGGAAAAATGTTACCACACAAGTTTATTTACACCAAGTTGAGTATTTTAGATACTAGCATAGGCATGGGTCCAATAGATTCCCTCAAGGTTCTCCTATTGGAAGAATCATATTTTCCATCTAGAATTATCTCAACCTATGACATTTTCCCAAACAAATAAGGAGAACAAAAAAATGCCAAGCGTTGTGGTTGTCACACTTCTCTTTCATTACAACAAGAAATCTTTAAGCCATGCACTTTTACACCAGGTCTTATTTATGTACAAGGACCAATAGACAAATCATGATAAGACACGACTACCATAACATATTATCAAATTACAAAAAGAAAGAGGAAGGACACGAAACAAACTGTACAGGAAGTGCTACTTGTAGCTTCTATTGAAAGTAATGTTTTAAATCTCGACCATTTATGGGAAGGTGGTAAATCCTCCCGTTTAATGATTTTAGCTTCAAAGTGTTGTGTTCAAGCTTCTCATCAACAGTAAATAGTATAATCCACAAAGGATATAAATTTGTGTGTTTCCCCTTTTCTTCATATGGTTTATCCCACTTTAGTACTAGGTCACCCACATCAAATTTCTTTGCCCATGCAGACTTCTTATCAAGCCAACACTTTAAACAGTTATGATGCATGAAAAATATGTCTATTTCCTTGACCCTTTCTTCATCAAGTTTGAGTAAAGTATCCATCTTGCACTGAAATAGAAGGCAAGGTCTATCTTATGACTCTTGGGAGAGTTGAAATGCTGGAAGATACAAGTTCAGGGGCAAGATAAATTATTTACCATAAACTAGAAATTATGGTGAAGTTCTCAGGTAAGGCTATCGAGTTAAACAGTCAACCCAAAGTGAATTGGTCAAAGTTTTATGATAGTTCCTTTTTCCAGAGAATGTGGTTTTCTTGATTATGCGGATGAGGTTCTTATTCATTGATTCAGCAGAACCATTTCCCTGCAGATAATGATCAGATGCATGTTTCAGTACATTTCCATTTTCTAATGTGAATTCATAAAGTTTTCATGATGAAAAGTATGTCACATTATCAAAGACAACGTAGGAATGCAAAACCTAGTTATGATATTCTCTTGAAAGAAGTGTATGACCTCCTGGTCATTTAATTGTCTGAGAGGAACTTCTTCTCACCACCGAGTGAAATATTTTTTTGTTCTTAGAATATATCAATATTTATTTAATGAATGGGGAAAAATATCTTCGATAACATCTAATCCCCAGTGTTGGAATGTTTCTTCAACTTCGACTAGTAGCAGTGGGATGACTGAGCTTTGATCCTAACCAACGCATCTTTTATAAGCTTAGCACTTGCATACATAAGTTTGAGCATCCTTGAAAAGAGTGGACCAATAATAACTAGCCCACATAAGCTTATGTGTTGTAGTGTCACCTGCATAGTGGCCACCTTTCGGTCCATCGTGTGAATCTTTAAGGACATTCTTTGTATCGTGTGGCTCAAGGAACCTCAACAGGACACCATTATGGTGCTTCCAAAAAATAACTCCATGAAACAATTGATAAGATAGATCCTTTAAATGAATTTCCATCTTTTGTTTGTTCAATAAGTGCGAGGGAAAGGTTCCGTGCTCCAGAAATTACCATAAATCTGCATGCCATGGCACTATAAAAGTGGATTGACGAACATGCTCAATGTTTTACATTTCAATCTCCTACTCCCATCCTCAAATATCTTGCTTGGGAGCGTCTCTTGATTTTTCTACCAACTTACATAGGCCAAGACCCTTTATGGTATGAACTAGTTTGAATTCCACATCATATTCTTGTATACAAATTATCCAATTAACCCTCTTCTCACCCAGTTCTCATTGTACGAATATTGTTCTTACTCCTGGATCTAGTACGAATATGATTAAGTGGGATTTTAATATATAGGGCCTAAAGTACGTAACTTCCTTATATATATCATATTCTTATCTTTCAATGGCATGGTGATTTAATTATAGCCCTTGTAGGCTAGCACTCATAAAAGAGATGGGTCGCTCATTTCCTTCAATATCCTTCTAAGTCAACATAGCTGCTATCAATGAATCTGAAGCAAATGTGTAGAGAATGAAATATTTACCATAGTCTATACTAAATAACGTGGGTGCATTGGCAATAACCTACTTTATTTGAGTGAAAGAGTACTTTTTCCGTTTATCCCATTTTTATATTGAATATTTCTTAATTTTCTCCTAGATGGGCTTAACTATCTGAGCATAATAAAAGCTGAATTTTATCAAGAAATTAATCTTCCCTGAGAAAGAGTGCAAGGCCTTCTTATTTACTAGGAATGGGATCTGTGTGATGGATTTGACCCTCTCCAGATCAATATTAATTCTGATTTTTGCAATGATGTGCCCTAGTAGAATCCCTTCAGACACACCGAAGATGCTCATCTTTGGATTCAAGGAGAAGCCAAGGTTAAAATTCCTTTACATGAGAAATGAGGATCTATTTATAAATTGAGTAATGATGTTTCTCATCCTTATGTCTCTTGACTTTCCAACTTCAAGCAACCTTTGGACTTCTACAACCTTTGGAATTCCAAATGACTTTTAGAATTACATATGACAATTGGTATTAAGTTTTTTGGACTTCCATGACCCTTTAGTTCATGCATGACTCTTGGACTTCCACTTATTTGTATTTACAATGATTACACAATACATTATCAATTCCACATCATCGTGTGATGAGAACATGACATGTCACTATGTTTGATAATTGTGACCAATAATGAATAATGACATGGAATTCACGAGTGTTCATTAGAGGAATTTTAAGTTCTTAAATAGACCTCCTAAGGAAATTATAAAATAATAGTGAAAATAATAAAATAAGATTAAATTACATCATCAAATTTTAGAGTGAAAAAATAAAAATCTACTTTTTCAACTCGTATTTTCAACTTATTGCCCTATGGGTTTACTCAAATTTCGAGCGAGAACACTGCTGGATGCATAATTTGATTCCTCACCCAATGAGTAACCATGTTGCATAGATTTGAGGGACCCCACTACATGAAAAATGAGAAATACATGAAAAATGTGATTGCAATCATGTTTATTCATGTATTTCTCATTTTTCTTGTAGCAAGGTCCATCGAAACTATGCAACATGGGTACTCCTTGGATGAGGAATTAAAATTTTCATCCAACGAGTAATCATACTCGAAATTTGAGTAAAACGTTAGGGATATAGGTTTAAAATATGACTTGAAAAAGTAGTTTTATTATTTTATTATTTGATTATTTTTTAATCTTTTTACTTTTTTACTCCAAAAATGGTGAATCATCCCCCATGGTTGACATCATCATCTTGAATCCTATTGGTTATTATAAGGTTTATTTTGGTTGTACATCTTTATTAGGAGGCCCATTTTATGCCTCAAAATTACTCTATTGGATATGGTGGCCAAGTGCATCTTCATTCTTCATACAACTTCAATCATTGATGTCTTCACCCTGCAAAGGGTATTTGATCTAATGGATCCTCTAAAGTGATCTGATCATCAAGATTCAAGTGTATTCTTCATTCTTCCCATGCTTCCTTTTGTTTGTTCTCTTTTCCCAATCTTCCTTGTGCATGATTTCCATGTTATTCTTGAAATACCTGTATCTGCAATCACTCATGACAAGAACCCATCAAGCTAAAAATCTCCTAATCTACCATATTTTTTGCATATTTTTTATTCATGCCTTTTTCGTGCGCTCAAAAGAGGTAAAACAAGCTTTTGGGTGTAGGGGCACACTTTGAAATGTTGAAGGGATGATAAGAGGAAGCTTCGCGGCTATGACATGCGCTCATGCACTCAAAAGAGGGAGATATATAAAGTAGGGCACATTGCGCATGTCCAAAGGATGAAGGGGGAGCATTTGGGCTTCCCTTGTGCATTGTGTACTCAAGCATAAGATGGAGAGTGCAGGGCATACTCTTGAAGGCTAAATGATGAAGGCTTCAGGCCTTCGGGGTGCACTCATTATCGGCTTGATGGGCCCTGACCCAATTTCAGCATCAATTAGCTAAGAAAATCCCTACACTACTAGCCCTTTCGGCATCAATCTGCGGAGCGTGGACTAAAGCCTCACCCGAAGCAATATGGGGGAATGCAGGAACCAATTTTCCACACCTTGAGATGGAATGATGTTGTTTTATACCTTAGCTTTGCCTTCATGCAGATCGATAAGCTCCTTAAGGCTTATCGATATACTTCTCTTAATCATCCTTTAGACCTTCGCGAAGGTCTATGACTGTCTTGCATGTACCCTAAATAGGTAGATCAACCACTTACGCACCTCTGTAATTACTCTTACTTCTATATTATCCCAGATTAGCTTAAGTATTGGATAACTTTAACATGCATTATGATTATCTTCGCGTAAATAAATATTCTTACTTGCATCCATATAACAAAGAAACACATATAGATTTGTGCATCAATACAACATTAAATCATAACCCAATATTCAACATAACATAATCAGATGCATTCATAACAGAAGTAAAATAGCTCGTACACAAGTAATTCCAGAATACTTCTCTTTATTGATGTTCAGATTTCTCTTACAGACTCTAACTACCCTACGCACACAGTTGTAGGGGTCTGCGCACTCAGCTGGGGACTTCTACCCTAGGCCTCTACGCACTCAACTGCATAGCCTCTTTCCTATGCTAAGATTCTTCACACTTAGCCCTCACAGACCCATTACATCAATTAATTTCCAAAAACTACTAAGAAATGCCTTAACTCTTCTAATACTCTCATTTTTATACATTCCCATGGTCCGCGGACCGAGGATCTCATAAAGTTGACACAAGTTACCTAAACTAAGGGTGGAAACTCTTGATGACTCTTCACATATTCGCGCTCTGTGATCACACAATGTGTAGGCTTTAAATTCCTTATACAAAACTTGGGCTTTTAGCCCCAAAACTTGGGCTTTTAACCCAAAAATTGACCCTAGGGGACCCGTTCCCAACAGGCCCCCAACACAAATTTGGTGACTCGCCATCAATTCACTCTGTTAGAGCAGAGATCTTGTCGCGAAGACCTCCCAACTCTACTTGCACTACTACAACCTCGGCGGTACACTACGTCATCGCCTGCTTAACTTGCTCGACCAGCTACTCTAACGTTGGTCGTGCGCTATCTGCCTGTATTTTCTGTTATGTAGCCTATAGACTAGCCAATTTTCCTTCAATGGATGATGTGAGCACATAGGCTTCATCTAGCCAAGGCCCAAGTTTTGCCTTTAGTACTACCTCCTTGCACTGTGCTGCGTCCACCTATTCATTTAGTGCCTTCGCTTCCTACAGCTTGGCCAGCCCCTATGTGATGGCGATAGTGTGCACCGTCACTTTGACCTCATCGTATCTCTATTGCAGTTCCCTTGCTTCTGTTTCTAGCCGTTGAATGTTGGGATATTCCTATAGGTTCGTAACTACTTCGAGTGATTGCTCAAAGAGCTAAGTGCACTCCTTCACTGCGGCATCCACTATAGCGACTGCATCCTTGATAGCTGCCTCACACTAGCCTCTGACTTCTGGTGGAGTCGAAGGATGGGCCCTCAACTCGAGCTTCGTGACTTAAGGTTCAGCTCAAACTGAACCTTAGCCAGCTCTGTCCATGCACTGCACACACCTACAACGAGCTTCTGAATTCTTGCGTCGACTGACGCATCTTCTGGGATATTCAGCTCTTGAATAGTTCAGCATGCCTTAGCTACTGCGGATATGGTGTGCTCATTCTTCTCTGTGATCTTCTTTAGGAGAGCAAGCGTGGACATCTTCTCAACAAACATTCAGGCATTTTTTATCTTCTTCTCGCTGATCACATTCAACGTGCACTGGTCTCTTTCCTGAAGTTCCACAAGCACACCGTCTTGTAGGGTGTAAAGTGCCTCAGTTGGCAACACAGCCAAGTTCAACCCAATCTTCTTGAGAGCACTGACAGTGGACTTTTCACCTTCCTCTTCTATAGTCAATGCACCATCCAGCATCATGATGGCCCAGGGATCCAAGGAGCAGACCAGCTCCACTACGGCTGAGGTCCTAGGTGCCAAGATATTTGACGTCGTGTTGCATTGTCCCACACTGGTTTGTACTTGAGTGGCCTAGGTCTGTAGCTTGCACAGACCCGTATGGATGGTGACTAAGGCTTATTTTTGTTGCTGCCTGAATTGTTGTAGCAGATTTGTAGTTGCATCCCTCCCTGTCTCCCCAATGCCATTTAGATCACCTTCAGCCAAAGTGATCAGGTCAAGTGATGATTTACTGGCCCTGAACTTCTTCCGCAACCCTACCTTTTCCTACTCCTGAGTGCGCTTTGTTGGCATTATGGCACAGGTTTGGAGCTATGGCACAGGTGTTGTCCTTGATGGCAACTCTTTCTGGTGACATATCTCAGTTCAGGCTTTCAGAATGAAGGAAAAGACATATACGCAAGTTCACCTAGACTAAGGCGCGTATACATGTGGGTTAGACGTTACAAAGGCGCGTATGCATATACACGCACTTTCACGGAAGGAAAAGCGCGTATATGTTGGAGAACTTACCTTTGGTCCATGGTAGTTAGTCCTTGGTATTTGAACCTATGGTTTTGGACCATGGTATCTCGTCAGAAGTGGTGATCCCAAGTATTGGGTCCATAGTATTGTGTTATTATGGCTTTGGACCATGGTATTGTGAAAGGCCTAAGACTATAAAAGAGGAAGGAGATCATTTGGCAAAGGATCATCTGAATTCATTGAATATCTAATAAGTACTAGATCTGAAATATTGGTGATTGGGGTTATGGTGCAGATCTAGATCTGAATGAAGGAGGAACCTTAGCGCAAAGAGAAGGATAAGTTCTATTGATGGGTCATAATCTTAAGGCTTGAATGATAGTATCTTTGTATGATTTTGATCTCTTATATGTGGCACAGGCTTGATCTATAAATCTGATAATCTAGGTTAATTACTGTCTAAATATTTGAAAGAGTGAATTATCCTTTATAGATCTGTACGCAGGTTCAGTGAAGTGAAGGCGTGTATACACGCTGGTGTAGTGAATACAAACAGCATATACGCAGGTTGGTCCACACTCAGAAGCGTATGCACGCAAGTTTCAGGTTATTGAAGTAGCGTATATCTTTTGAGTTGTGATCTAGCTGCTTCTGTTTATTGCTGCAGTGGTCTAGGTTCAGAATTTGGTGTGTTATTACTGTTACTATGTTTTTTTGGGTACATCTATCAGAGAAGTATCTACTTGATTCAGTTCTAATTTGTGAAAAGGAGATTGTTTGATGCAGAAATTCTTGATGATTGATTGATGTTCATGGATCCAGTCTGAAAATTTATGAAACGTGGTCCCTGGAAGAAAGAGAAGGTTGTAGCCTTTTGTAGGCCAGCACCTATGTACTAGTATCTTGGCTAGTGCAAGAGCTGAGGGGGTTGTAGCTCCCTTCCAGGAGAAGCTGAAGAACGAGAGAGGGTTGTAGCTCTCCGCAGGTTGCAGCCTGTGTACTAGTAAAGGACTGCACCAGTATATTGTAAAAAGAAGTTCCTAATTAAAGGAAGATAGAGACGAATTGCAACAGGTGGTTTTCACCCACATTGGGTTTCCACCTTATATCTTGTGTTCTTGTGTGTGATTGTCTTCTGCTCGGTTTTACTGTTTCTGGTTACTTTTTATTTAATTCTGCTACACAGATTAACAATCAACATCTGAAAGATAAAGTAAATTATAAGTTTTCATTGTATACGCGGGTTTCCTTCTACATAGTTGCGTATATACGTGGATTTAATTAACTGAAGTAGCGTATATTATCTGGATTTGAAAAAGGGAATATTTGACTTGATAATACTGATTCACCCCCCCTCTCAGAATTATTTCCAACAATTGGTATCAGAGCAGGACCTTCTGAAGAATCTTGTTCACTTGAAGGAAGATCCATCATCATGAGCAACTACAAGAGAGAAGCATCAATCAGGCTACCGATTTTTGGTGGGACCAACTTCGTCTATTGGAAGGTAAGAGTCACAACCTATCTGCAATCTCTTGGTACAGAAGTCTGGGATATCATAGATATAGGGTACACTTTTCCATCAACAACTCCTACAGATCCGGTTGAGAAGAAGAAATATGAAACAAATGAAAAGGCTGTCAATACTCTATTAGGATGTCTATCTCAATTAGAATTTGTGAAGGTTATGCAGTATAAATCCACAAAAGAAATATGGGACAAGATTGTTCTGAGCTATGAAGGAGATGAACAGGTAAAACGAGCAAAACTTCAAACCCTCATAATTCAGTATGAAAATCTCAGAATGCACAATGATCAGAGTGTGGCTAACTATTTCCTTCGTGTAGATGAGATTGTTAATTGTATGAAAAATTTGGGTGAAGAAATAAAAGAGGTTGTTGTGGTTGAAAAGGTTCTAAGATCTTTGTCCCCTAGGTTTGAATCTAAAGTTTCTGCAATAGAAGAAAAAGAGAATCTACGAAACCTTACCATGTCACAGCTACACGGAATTCTGACTGCTTATGAAATGAGGAAAGGAGGACCATCAGATAGGAGAGAAGCTGCCTTCAAGGCTTTAGGCAAAGGAGATTACTATGAGTCAGGACACGTGTCAGAAGAAGAAGAAGAATCAGATTTTGTCAAAAACCTTCAACGGGGTGTTGGACGATTCTGAGGTAAGCTACCTTTCAAATGCTTTGCTTGTGGAAGAGTCGGTCACTATGCTGCCAAATGTCCTCATAAGGATAAGATTGACAAGGGAAAGGAACCTGTTAGATGGAACAAGAAACAGAATGCAAATAAGAAAAGCTATTACACTCATGAAGATAGTGATGGACTTTCAAATAGTGACGAAGATGAACAAGGTAATAATTACAAACTTTTAATGGCTTTTGAAGATGATGATTACATGGATGCTATAGATGAAGAAGGTATTTATGAAGAGATTTCTAAACTCTAAATTTGTTTAGAAGAGAAAAATGTGATTATTGATTCTCTGCAATGTCAACTGGATGAAAGGGAAAAACATCATGAAAAATTGGAATGTGAAATTGTGGGACTTAGAAAAGAGATTGAGAAAACTAAAGCTCTTAATCTTAGATTTGTTAAAGGATCTAAAATTCTAGATGAGATTATCAATGTGCAACGTTCCCCACTAATCAAGACAGGTCTGGGATATAATGAAGAAGCATCTCAAGCGTAGAAACCATCCACCTCACAAAGTGATCTTGATGCAGCAAGGAGGAATGAGCAAAAGACCAATGGAGATCACTAGGTAAAATAGGGACGATTTACATCAAGAATAAACAAAGACTACCAGGTAAATCGGGGGCAATCCACCTTAAGGATGAACAAAAGCTACAACTAGCCATAGGTAAAATCTTCTCAATTTTCCTCAAGAATGGATGACAATAGAAACTACAATCATTTGGCTGGTAGATTTGATAATCGCAGGAGTTTCTTCAATGGCCAATGTTTCTCTTGCCATAACTTTGGCCACAAAGCAGCTCAATGTGTTGCCTATAAAACAATCATGACTAGAGAAGCTCAAAAACAAAGAAGTATGACTGGAATCACGAAAAGGACCTATAACAACTTTTCCGCCCTTGAAAGTGAAATTGAATGTTCTATTTGTAATAACTTCGGTCATGAAGATTCTGAATGCAGGAGCAGGTTTCAGAAGACAACTCAGAAGGAACAAATCTCAAGTGCCAGAACATGGAGAATGAAGGAACTGCAACCAGAAAGATGTGGGATAGCTTTATATGCAGAATGACAGGAAAATCAATGGTACATCGGCAGTGGATGTTCGAAGCATATGACAGGTGATAAAGAAAAACTTCAATCATATAGTGCTTTAGAAAAAGGAAAGAAAGTTTCTTTTGGAAATGATACCCCTGCAGTCATAAAAGGAAAAGGCACTATTCAGTTGAAAGAAAAAGTCAAACCTGGAAATGTTTTGTATGTTGATGGCTTGAGGCATAATCTACTGAGTGTTAATGATATGTGCGATCAAGGAACTGAGGTAATATTTCGATCAAATGGATGTAGTGTTCGTGATCTTGATACAGGAAAAATAGTGATCAAAGGCATAAAACAATGTAAACTTTGAAACGGGAACTGATACTGTTACCCGTTTTGTAGAGATAGCAAAAAAGTGACCCGATTTTGAAAAGGGGTGATGCAGAACACACATGTCTTTTTTAGAGCATAGTTTTTGGCACTTTAATTTTTTTTTATGTACATTACGTTTTAGAATGGTAGTGATTTTCATGCTGATTTAAAAAAGTGGTAATTCTGCATCAGGCCATTTTTTTAAAAGACCTATTTTTTGACTTTAAATTTTCTAATGTATGAAATGTAAATAATTATTTTCTAAATTTAATAATTTTTGAAGTGGTCTTCTTCTTCATATTTTCTTGTTTTTATTTTAATTTTTTTTTGTAGTGAGGTTTTTATTGTTTTGCATATTTAAAGAAGGTCGATATTTTGAATTTTCGATATTCTACATATTTATACATCGTTAATTAATATTTCAATCCAAATGAAATAATTGTCTCTAAAAAACAATAATTTTTAACAATTGACAAAAAAAAAACCATTTTTAACATAAATATAACTAAAAAACTACACGTTTTGATAATTTTTTGTAATTTTTTGCTAGAGATGACATGTCAAAATCACAATTTTTATAGGAAAATTTTAACTAAAAATGGTTAAATAATAGTTTTTTTTATGAATTTCATGTCAAAAAATAATAATAATCACTGTTTTTTTTCAAAAAATAATGATTAACATAAAAATGAATGCGAAAATCACATAATACAAATATTGAACACATAACAACCTTAATTGAGTGCTTATTCTTCTCATAAAATGTCAAAGTCAAAACATTACAAGTATAACTAATTAATAGTTTCAAAAAACGAGCTTGATTTCCAAGCATAACTTAAATTTAATCAACAATGTCACGTAATCCAAACTCTTCGTCCTCTGGAGTTTCATCATTGTCTTCTTCCACAATATTTTCTGCTTCATTTTTCTCATTTTCCTCCTCTAATGGATCTTTGATGTCTGCGAATCTCCCAATATATGCCTTTCCAATCATTCCATGTAATGGTGGTTGGGGTTCCTTTGCCTTTTTCGTCACACGTAATTCACTAAAGTCCCCTTTCTTCAACCCAATTTCTTTCATTGCATCTGGAAGAAATTGAAGAGCATTAATTCTTTGCTAAATAAAATTGCACTGTATTGGATCTTTTTCAATGGCAATGCAATTTCTTCCTTTTTGAAGGAAACATGTTAGTGTTGTACCTAATTATCAAGCACAAAAGAAATAATGAAGTAAATTAGTACAATGACATATAAATTAATAAATAACATATTGAAATTCAATTCCATATAATAAAACTTACCTGAGCCAAAAAATAAATCCAAAACCCAATCTCCTTCATTTGACTGCCGCAAAGACATGGCTAAATCGAGCTCCTAAATAACATTGGGTTACATTGTTTAAGTGCTCAAACGGCTTGATCGAGCGCTTAAAAAGGGCTCAATCGAGCAATCATTTTTTCCACCCAAATGTGCCATCTCTTGCCAAAAAGTGTAACCTAGCTCCATGCTTTCACCCTTATAGATTATGAATTTCTAACAATCTATATCCTAATTATTATTATTATCCAATTTTAAGGTCATAGCCAAGCCAGACACCAAATTGGTGTATGAGACCCCCTTGTTTGTGGGACAAGAGACCCACCTCCACACAACGATTTGATTATTATGTCTACGAAGGCATACCTACTCTAACCCCTTCTGGTTTTTGAACCTGTGACCTCTTAGGAGGAAACACATGCTCTTAACCATTAGGCCTATTCATGCTCTAAGAAAGTGGATTTGATTAGCTAAAGATAGTAATCTAGAAACTCACAATTATAACTCACGATCACAATATATAACACACATGTAACACACCTGTAAGATTACAAATTATGATAATATGTTTGAGAATACAAGCATAACTATTTCCTTTTATGCATCTCCAATGGGAATGTAATTATGAACTAGAATCTAGCCTAGGTTTGGAGGTTGTGTTTTAAAAATTGATGCATTAATAAAGCCTATATGTGTAATCTTAAATGTATAAAATTGTATTTTATGCTATTTCAAAAAAAATTATTTGAACGTTCCTTTTGTTAGGTTTAAAGGTTACATAATTTAGCACAAAATTTAACGTTGATTTCCATGTTATTAATTTGTTTCAGTTTCCAAAAAATTATATATTTGAATATTGATATAAACTATATTAATACTATCTATCTATCTATATAACATAATATTATATTAGTTTAATTTAATGATATATATTTAACATATTCCCACATAACTTTTCCAAAAGTCATTGCTACTATCATATAACTTTGAAATATACTCTAAAATATCTATAGAAATCTTTTACTTTTCACAAAATATCATATATATATTCTCAAGTAACTCTTAATCATAAACGCACAAAGTCATTACAATCATGGTATTATAGTTATCATATCACTAGAAGAAAAAAATAACATTTCACCCACCACTCCCAATTAACCTTATGAATATACTAATTATATATATATATATATAACAAGTTAGTTAATTCTAATGTCTGACGCAACCAACCCAACGTTTCTTGTTGCTAAGTTGTGGTGTAAAATCATCTCCTATTGCATATTATTGCATATCGCTATCATAGAGGACAAAGTTAACCATTTCCTGCTTCTAAACCTTTAAACGTTTTCCTAGATTCCATTAATAGTTAAATATATTGGTGAGTGGACTTTAACCATTTATGCGATTGGCAACTCTCGCATAGAATCCCTAATATCTCTCTTCTTCGGGACCTCCAGTAATGACCAAAGACCTAACAATAAAATTCGGCCTTACTTTTTGCTTCTCTACCATGAAAATATCTAACGATGCTAAAATGGGTTTGGCTTAAAAGAAGTGAACACCTATGCCGAAAAAGAAAGATCCAGAAATAGCCCATGGAACAACATAATCTATATTCAAGATGATACACAATATAGACTTTCTGTATCTTAGAGTTAACAAGGAATGTGAGCTTTTTGGTCTTTAACTTCATATTCCTTCATCTTTCTGCAAAATGAATTGTTATTTTATAATTATAAACATCTTTAATTAAATACTTTCCTATTTAGGCTTAAATATATTATTTTACTAGGTGATTTTAGATTAGATTTTCATATTTTAACTTTGTAATTAAGAATATATAAATATATTTATATACCATTAAATAAAGATATTTATATGTAAGAGTTAAAAATATCATCGATCAGCTGATTTCCTATTTTATAGATTTATTATTTTATTGAGTGATTTTAGATTAAATTTTCATATTTGACTAATGTAAATAAGAATGTGGAAATATATTTATATTTCTCTTTCCTTACTGTGAGTATATAAATCGGTTTTGCGTTGCATAGGACTTGTTTATTGTAAACTAAAAATAAAATGGTTGAAAAGTATATGATTCAGGTTTGAAATTTTCGGTTGCACATGATTGTTTGGATCATTTGAATTTGTATTAGAATTATTTTGAAATTGGAATTTTTATTTCTTTGTATATTTAAATAAATTAATACAATCACAGGCGGGGCGATTCTCAGAATCGCCCTATGTGCCCATGCCTGCATGCAATTTTTTCGGCTCTGACGCGAAAAGATTTAAATGCTTCTGCAAACTCCTTCGCTGAGACGTATTGGTATGGCTTCTCATTGCTAGTACACCAGTACTGTTCCTAATCTTTTCTGAGAATCGCGGGGTGGCTGGGGCGATTCTGAGAATCGTGGGGTGGCGGGGCGATTCTCAGAATCGCCCCATGTGCCCATGCCTGCATGCAATTTTTTCGGCTCTGACGCGAAAAGATTTAAATGCTTCTGCAAACTCCTTCGCTGAGAAGTATTGGTATGGCTTCTCACTGCTAGTACACCAGTACCTGCATGCAATTTTTTCAGCTCTGACGCGAAAAGATTTAAATGCTTCTGCAAACTCCTTCGCTGAGACGTATTGGTATGGCTTCTCACGGCTAGTACAACAGTACTGTTCCTAATCTTTTCTGGGAATCGCGGGGTGGCTGGGGTGATTTTGAGAATCGCAGGGTGGCGGGCGATTCTCAAAATTGCCCCATATAGTAAAGCCCCGGGGCGATTCTCAAAATCGCGGGGTGGTGGGCGATTCTGAAAATCACCCCATATGGAAAGCCATACCGATATGTCTCAGCGAAGCCATACTGATAATTTGAAAGTTCAAAGGAATGATGGTGTACTAGCAGTGGGAAGCCATACTGATAATTTGAAAGTTCAAACGAATTGAAAAACAACATTACAAGTCTACCGACCTTTTGTTTGACGATCGTGGGCACATGGGGCGATTCTGAGAATCCCCCTGCGACCCCGCGATTCTCAGAATCGCCCTAGCCACCCCGTGATTCTCAGGAAAAATCAGGAACAGTACTGGTGTACTAGCAGTGGGATTGTATGCAGGCGTGGGCACATGGGGCAATTCTGAGAATCGCCCAGCCACCCCGCGATTCTCAAAATCGTCCCAGCCACACCGCGATTCTCAGAAAAGATCAGGAACAGTACTGGTGTACTAGCAGTGGGAAGCCATACCGATACGTCTCAGCGAAGGAGTTTCGGGAATTCATCTGTTTCAGACAAAAGGCCATTTCTGCATAAACCCGGACCACTGAAAGGCATGGCCCGCTTTTACTCCTCATACTTGCAGCTAACGCATTCTTACAAATCATCAGACAAGCATGGTGATTGCCTGTGTTAACTTAGCGTGGTGACCGCAGTTGTCAATTTAATTCGCTAATTCCAACCTTGGAAAGCACGATAACTCTGACCTACTCTAATTATAGAGAGCATTTCTCAGTGCAACCAATCACACAAATTGGAAATTTTGTTTATTATTTCCTGATTGCTGCCTTAAAATAAAAAAATTGAGTAGATAGACCCATGTGTAGTTGTTTCCTGTCTCGATCTTATAATAATGCAACATGTTTGTAATATTTATGACCCATTTAGTGGCCAAACGGCACTATGCTAGTTATGTTTTCGATGGATCACGCACGTGGCTCAGCTTCTCTATATTGAGCCCCAGTTCGCATTACCAAGCAAATGCCATTGATTTGGAGTTAAAATGAGAGGACTCTTTGGATTCAATGTTGTAGAATTCGTAAGAAAAAGGAAGCGATCTCAATGGATCTCGCTGGGGCTAATGTCTAAATAGATACAGTTGAGCAATGGCACCTCATTGCACTGCTGGGTTTTACAGAGCAATAATCCACAGAGTGTGGGGAATCAACAGCCGGGTCTACTTCTAATTCACGGTTTTAGGATAGATGGCCTAATGGCATGGGATACCCAAATCGTGGCTCTCGGAAAGGACTTCAACCTCCTAATCCCCGACCTCATATTCTTTGGGGATTCCACCACGACGAGCACTGAACGCAGCGAGATTTTTCAAGCCGAGTGCCTCAACTGTATCCTCCATTGTCTAAGAGTGGAGAGCGTGATCGTGGTTGGGCATAGCTACGGTGGCTTCGTGGCCTTCTGGATGGCACACAAATACCCTAACGTTGTCCGTCGCCTGGTTATCGTCAGCTCCGCAATTTGCATGACGCCGTCGACCAATGATCGTCTTCTTGAAGAATTGGGGTCATCAGACATTAAAGAAGTCCTCCTTCCCAACAATGCGGGAGATTTGAGAAAATCAATGAACGTTACTTTCCACAGAATGCCCTGGCTTCCTGATTTTATATACAATGACTTCATGCAGGTATACTATATCTATAATTTATCAGATTGAGTAGGCCTAATTTTTAATAACATCTATTTTCTCATTAACATTACAAGTCTGAAACCAAAGACGATAAGTTAAAATGCAAAAGTACCTGTAATTTATCAGATCGAGTAGGCCTAATGTGTAATAACATACGTTTTCTCATTAAAATTACAAGTCTGAAACCAAAGATGATAAGTTTTGGAACCATTGATTGAAGCTTAAGATTCTTGAATTTGGATGAAATCAAGCAGGACGTTCTAATAATTTGGGGGGAGAAGGATCGAACGTTCATGCTAAAGCAGGCCTATAAGATCGAGACAGAAAACAGCTACACATGGGTCTATCTACTCAATTTTTTATTTCAAGGCAGCAATCAGGAAATAATAAACGAAGGCAGTTGTCTATAACGCGACTTTTTGAAAGTCTTTCCGGCGGATTTTTCCGGTCGAAATCCGGCAGGAATTATTGGAATTGCAAGTTTAATAGCTAGTTTCTGCACAATGAAAGCGTCCCAGGGGTTTTTCAGGGTGCTGAATCCAAATATGCAATTAAAAAACCATTTTAACTGCAAGAAATCAAGATTTGACCTCAATTCTTCCGCAGGATTCCGTCACCGAAATCTTCAAAAAGTCGCATTATAGAAAACTCTTAAACGAAGTTTCCAATTTGTGTGATTGGTTGCACTGACAAATGCTCTCTATAATTAGAGTAGGTCAGAGTTATCGTGCTTTCCAAGGCTGGAATTATCAAATTAAATTGACAACTGCGGTCACCACGGTAAGTTAACACGGGCAATCACCATGCTTGTCTGATGACTTGTAAGAATGCGTTAGCAGCAAGTATGAGGAGTAAAAGCGGGCCATGCCTTTGAGTGGTCCCGGTTTATGCGGAAATGGCCTTTTGTCTGAAACAGATGAATTCCGGAAACTCCTTCGTTGAGATGTATCGGTATGGATTCCCACTGCTAACACACCAATACTGTTCCTGATCTTTTCTGAGAATCGTGGGGTGGCTGGGGCTATTCTGAGAATCGCGGGGTGGCGGGGTGATTCTCAGAATGGCGGGGTGTGCTCACTCGCATGCAATCCCACTGCTAGTACACCAATACTGTTCCAGATCTTTTTTGAGAATCGCGGGGTGGCTGGGGCAATTCTGAGAATCGCGGGGTGGCAGGGCGATTCTCAAAATCGCCCCATGTGCCCACGATTGTCAGACAAATGTTCGGTAGACTTGTAATGCTGTTTTGCAATTCGTTTGAACTTTCAAATTATCGGTATGGCTTCCCACTGCTAGTACACCATCATTCGTTTGAACTTTCAAATTATCAGTATGGCTTCGCTGAGACGTATTGGTATGGCTTCCCACATGGGGTGATTCTGAAAATCGCCTCGCCACCCCGCGATTCTCAGAATCGCCCCAGCCACCCCGCGATTCTCAGAAAAGATCAGGAATAGTATTGATGTACTAGAAGTGGGAAGCCATACCAATACGTCTCAGCGAAGGAGTTTGCAGAAGCATTTAAATCTTTTCGCGTCGGAGCTGAAAAGATTGCATGCAGGGGTGGGCACATGGGGCGATTCTGAGAATCGCCTTGCCTGTGATTGTATTAATTTATTTAAATATACAAAGAAATAAAAATTCCAATTTCAAAATAATTGTAATACAAATTTAAATGATCCAATACAATAATGTGCAACCGCAAATTTCAAACCTGAATTATATACTTTTCAACCTTTTTATTTTTAGTCTACAATAAACGAGTCCTATGCAATGCAAAACCGATTTATATACTCGCGGTAAGGAAAGAGAAATATAAATATATTTCCACATTCTTATTTACATTAGTCAAAGATGAAAATTTAATCTAAAATCACTCAATAGAATAATAAATCTATAAAATAGGAAAGCAGCTGATCGATGATATTTTTAACTCTTACATATAAATATCTTCATTTAATGGTATATAAATATATTTATATATTCTTAATTACAAAGTTAAAATATGAAAATCTAATCTAAAATCACCCACTAAAATAATACATTTAAACCTAAATAGGAAAGTATTTAATTAAAGATGTTTATAATTATAAAATAACAATTCATTTTGAAGAAAGATGAAGGAATACGAAGTTAAAGACCAAAAAGCTCACATTCCTTGTTAACTCTGAGATATAAAAAGTCTAGATTGTTTATCATCTTGAATATAGATTATGTTCTTCCATGGGCTATTTCTGGATCTTTCTTTTTCGGCATAGGTGTTGCACTTCTTTTAAGCCAAACCCATTTTAGCATCTTTAGATACCTTCAGGGCAGAGAAGCAAATAGTAAGGCCGAATTTTATTGTTAGGTCTTTGGTCATTACTGGAGGTCCCGAAGAAGAGAGATATTAGGGAAGTCCAAATTTTCGGTGACTCTCAACTAACTAACACTCAAATCAATAATCAAATCATTATTGAGAACATTCAGCTTAGCCCTCTTTTGCAAATCTATGCAGTCTTTTGAATTACTGTCCTTTAATCACATTTTCAAATAACTTATAACAAAGAGGATATGCTATCCATGAAAGCTTTGGAGCTCTTTTAAACACATTTTCAAATAACTTTAACACACAACGATGTGCTAAAGTTAAATTTGTTGGATTGCAACTAGGCATGGGCACATGGGGCGATTCTCAGAATCGCCCCAGCGATATATTGATTCTACACATGATGTAACTAAGTTTTTTTTTCCTTCCTAAATAAAATAATGGCAACAAACACATCCTCACTGGCCAACATGTCATCAATATTAAATGTTGAATTCGAGTTAGTGGGGAGACCTTTTTATCCTAACGTGACTTAATGGAATTTGTGTAGTATACCACTTTGTGACTCCTATAATGTGTCCCATTCTATGCGAGAGTTGCCAGTCGCATAAATGGTTAAAGTCCACTCACCAATATATTGAACTATTAATGGAATCTAGGAAAACGTTTAAAGGTTTCGGAATAGGACATGGTTAACTTTGTCCTCTATGATAGCAATATGCAATAGGAGACGATTCTACACCACAACTTAGCAACAAGAAACGTTGGGTTACATTAGAATTAACTAACTTGTTGATATATATATATATATATATATAATTAGTATATTCAGAAGGTTAATTGGGAGTGGTGGGTGAAATGCTATTATTTTCTTACTAGTGATATGATGACTATAATACCATGATTGTAATGACTTTGTGCGTTTATGATTAAGAGTTCCTTGAGATTATATATATGAGATTTTGTGAAAAGTAAAAGATTTCTATAGATATTTTAGAGTATATTTCAAAGTTATATGATGGTAGCAATGACTCTTGGAAAAGTTATGTGGGAAGATGTTAAATATATATCATTAAATTAAACTAATATAACATTATGTTATATAGATAGATAGATAGTGTTAATATAGTTTATATCAATATTCAAATATGTAATTTTTCTGAAAACTGAAACAAATTAATAACTTGGAAATCAACGTTAAATTTTGTGCTAAATTATGTAACCTTTAAACCTAACAAAATGAACGTTCAAATCAATTTTTTTGAAATAGCATAAAATACAATTTTATACATTTAAGATTACACATATAGGCTTTATTAATGCATCAATTTTTAAAACACAATCTCCAAACCTAGGCTAGATTCTAGTTCATAATTACATTCCCATTGGAGGTGCATAAAAGAAAATAGTTATGGTTGTATTCTCAAACATATTATCATAATTTGTAATCTTACAGGTGTGTTACATGTGTGTTATATATTGTGATCGTGAGTTATAATTGTGAGTTTCTAGATTACTATCTTTAGCTAATCAAATCCACTTTCTTAGAGCATGAATAGGCCTAATGGTTAAGAGCATGTGTTTCCTCCTAAGAGGTCACAGGTTCAAAAACCAGAAGGGGTTAGAGTAGGTATGCCTTCGTAGACAATAATCAAATCGTTGCGTGGAGGTGGGTCTCTTGTCCCACAAACAAGGGGGTCTCATACACCAATTTGGTGTCTGGCTTGGCTATGACGATAGAGATTCTGAAAAGGTTGTTACCAGAAGGAATAGTGTTGAGATGGGAGTCTGCTAAAACCTGAAATGGTGGGCATGCATGTGGACTCAGATGGGGCACTAGTTGATGAAAGAGAAGAATATGGAACACCTTCGTCTGCATCCAGTGATTCATTTGAAGATGTGAATTCTGATGGTGTGCAAGAAAATATGAGTGATTTTGAATAGTTGTCTAAGACAGTTTATATAAGTGATGTTTGCATCGTATCTTGAAATAAAATTTTTGATTTCCATATGGTGTTAAATCAGAAGTTATGAGTCATTTTTATGTTGTTTGATTATATGTCTTAATTATGATAATTTTTATTGTTTAGAATATCTACAATGCAACATTAAATTAGAGATATAATGTATGTTTCATTCAATATACAAATAATGACATTTTGATTCATTTAGTCATGTAATTTGTTCATAATGTCATGGTTTTTTAATTTTATCGTTGAAAAAATTCCAATTTCTTTTGTATCTAGCATGTTATGGTTGAAAACATGTTGAATTTATACTTAGGAAAGAAAAATGTTATTCTACCAAAAACATTAGTGTGTTTTTTTCCTCATAAACAACTGTTTTTTTGCACATAAAAATTCGGTTTTACTAGCATTTTTTTTAAATGTTGAAAATTGACCCTAAAAAAAAAATCGTCGTTCTAGTATCAACACTTTTTCGTTTTCAAGGTTTTTTTTGCACGAAAATTTCGTTTTCACTGCCATTTTTAAAACATGTTCAAAATTGACCCTAAAAAAAAAACCATCATTCCAGTATACACACTTTTCGTTTTTAGCACTATTTTTGATGTTTTTTCGGGGTTTTTTGGCGAGAGTTCCCGTTTTGAGTTTATAGTTCCCGTTTCAAAGTTTACATTGTTATAAGAACTCCAAATAATTTATACATATTTGAAGAAGGACAACAACAATGCTATTTGAGCAAGAACGATGAACACTGGTTATGGCACCGGAGGTTGGGGCATCTAAGCTTTTCACAGATAAGGAAATCATGCAAATACCAGGCAGTTCGTGGTCTTCCAGACATCAGAATTCCAGACAATATAATATGCAAATCATGTCAGTTTGGTAAGCAAACCAGAACTAACTTCCATGAGAAGGAAGGATCAGCTAGCAGGCCTCTCGAGCTAGTCCATACAAATGTATGTGGTCCATCTAGGAAAAGGTCACCTCGAGGAGAAGAATACTTTATATTATTCATTGACAACTTCTCCAGGATGGTTTGGATAGGACTTATGAAGCACAAAGACGAAGCCTTCGAAAAATTCAAATCTTTCAAATCCTTGGTTGAAAACGAATCAGATCACAAAATTAAGTGCCTTAGGTCTGATAGAGGTGGGGAGTTTACCTCAAATGAATTTTTTGATTTTTGTGAAGAACATGGAATAAGAAGGGAATTCTCTACAGCTAGGACTCCTCAAAAAAATGGAGTAGTGGAAAGGATGAACAGAACGGTTCAACAAATGGCTCGTGCTATGCTTGATGAGTCTGAAACTCCCGCAACCTTCTGGGGTGAAGTCGCATTTGCTGCGGTTGTTATTCTCAACAAAACAAATGTCCGGGTGAACAACACTCAAACTCCTCATGAGATCTGGTATGGTGAGACTCCTTCGGTAAAACATTTCAAAATTTTTGGAAGCAAATGCTATATTAAGAATAATGATGAACATCTTGGCAAATTTGAACCTAGAGTAGATGAAGGAATTATCCTTGGTTATTCTCCCCACAACAAAGCATATGTGTTACAATAAAAGACTTGGAAGAATTGTTGACAGCATTGATGTAGTGGTTGATGAAGAAGGAAACATTCCTAGGCAAGTAAATTATGAAAATATCGAAGAGGATGAAGACCATCCTTCAAATTAGACTAATGTTGAAGAAGAAACTCAAGAGACACCAGAGGAATAGATAAGGATAGAAGAGAAGACACCATCCAAGTACGTTCAGAAGAATCATCCAGAATCTCAAATTTTGGGGCAGAAAGAGGCAGGTATACAAACAAGAAGAACAATTGCAGAAGCCTCAAGCTATTTGGCATTGCTCTCCTCCACTGAACCACAAAATGTAAAAGAGGCATGCAAAGATGAATGTTGGGTCAAGGCAATGGATGAAGAACTTGAGCAGATCGAAAAGAATAACACTTGGGAGTTGGTTCCTAGACCAAAAGATAAGAATGTCATATGGACAAAATGGATCTTTAAAAACAAGTTGAATGAAAATGGGGAAGTGATTAGAAACAAGGCCAGACTTGTTTGTAAAGGGTATGCTCAACAAGAAGGAATAGACCTTGAAGAAACCGTTGCTCCCGTTGCTAGACTTGAGGCCATCCGAATGTTCCTTGCTCTCTCAAGCTTTTAGAAGTTCAAAGTATTTCAAATGGACGTGAAATTAGCGTTTCTGAATGGAGACATAGAAGAAGAAGTGTACATTGTGTTATCACTTAGAATAAAAATTTTATGCATATAGTCCTTGGTCCTAGTTCAATGTCAAAGGTCTGTGTCATATGGTTTTCGTTTTATGTTTCATACTTAGGATTTGGAGTTTTAAAGGTGTTTGTTTTAAATTATACTCTAATCCTATTGGTTCTCCTCCACCATCATTGTGTTATAAGCCATGTCTTGTCTTATCCTATTCACCGAGTCTTTTCGTGATTTCGCAACGTAATCTCCTATTGGTCAATTTCGCAGCGTAATCATTGTTCAGTCATTTCGCAGCGCGTTATCATTAAGCCATTTCGCAGCGCATTATTAGAATTTTAAACTAACCGCGCTGCGAAATCGCGGATTCGTGCATTTCGCAGCGAATCTTTCCTAAAGTGTCAAGTCTGTTAATGAGTCACCAATTCTGTCCTCTCATGTCAGTTTTTGTGTACCTCCCGTAGCATGTCTAAGCGCTCATTAGTCATCACTCCACCAATAGATTTGATGAAACGCACAGAAATATCATTCCGATGGATTGTACCGTGCATGGATCTTGATGATGATCGTGAGTGTTACATAAGTGACAAGCCTATCGGATGATGTATTTGAGTTTTCAAGCGAGGCTGTTTTCAAGCGAGCCTGATTACAAGCGAGCCCGAGTTAAAAAGAACTGAACCGCCATTTCAACTGAAGCTGTTGGTCATTGTGAGTGTAAAGATTTCAAAAAGCAAATGGAGAGGAAGGAACACAGATCTGGAAAATGCCAGAGGACCGAACCTGAAGGTTTAGACATAGCATTGAGGGATGAAGGCGTGAAGAAAGCATTCAAAGATGCCGGGTGCTGGAACTTCTGTAAAAAACTGCAAGGAGGACATGCACAGGTAACCAAAGAGTTTGCTTTGAACTTCACCGGTTTAAATTCAAAAATAGCTATGTTGGAAGTTCAAGTATCTCCGGAGGCAATAGCTGCTGTAACAGAAATCCCAAGAGGGCAGCAAGAATGGTTTAAGAACTTTAAATTTGATATGAATCCATGTAAAGAGTTCTTAAAAGAGGCATATGTGAATGAAGACCTAACAAAAGCAGTACCCAGAAACTATGTTAAGGAGCATTATGCCCTTCTTCTCACCTGCATTCAGAAATACTTGACATGTGAAGGAAGATACAATAAGATCTACTCTTATCATTTCAAGTTGCTTTTACATTTCACTGGGAAGGCTTCCATAGATATTCCTTTTTACTTATTTCGCAGTCTAAGTAAAATGTGTGATAAGGTGCAGCTGAGAAAAGAGGATTGCGAGACTTCTTTATTTCACCATGGTTTGATTAAATTGTTAGTTTTAGATGGCCTCCAGAAGATAGACAGAGACTGGAATTCGTTCATCTTCATGGCTGGATTCCAAAGCAAAACTGGCCTTACTCCACAACCAGTCAGAGAACAACCAGACAAAGAACTCACAATAGCTGATCTTCAGAAGGAGGCCAGAGCTAAAAAGCAAACCAAGTCACAACTTAAAAAACCAATGAAGCCACTGATCATTAAAGAACAACCTCAGCAAGCAACAAAAGAAAAGACTCAGGATGAGAAGACTGTAGCTGAAACAAGCAGAGCTGAAGCAGTTTCAAGAGTAAGGACAAGAAGCCAAGTAAGTAAAGAAAAAGGTAAAGCCTTAGCTGTTGAAGAAAGCCCAGTATCTAAGGCAAGCCTGAATGATTTATTGGAAGCCATTGAGTTTGAGCAAATTGAACCAGTGCATATTGATTTGACACAATAATTACCAGAAAGTACCAAGAAGCCTAAGGCCTCAAAAAGGCTGAAGTTTGATGAACTTGGTGAAGAATTCATCTTCAAACCCAGAAGACCTATTACAAGGAAACAAGTAAAGGAAGCTGAGAAATTGCCCAGAACAGAGGAAGCCGAGAAATTGCCTAGAACAGAGGAGGCAGAGAAAATTAAGCAAAAAGACACCAACAGAACAGTCATCATATCTCAAGGGGGAAATATTATAGCTATAAAGAATCAGCTAGAAGCAGCTAAACATGAGATTGCTCAGGTGAAGAATGCCACTAGGGAGTCTGCAGTCAGGTATGCAAATTATCGTAAAGCTGTATTGAAAGGAAGTGAAAACCTAATAAACCAGGTGGATTCAGTAGCCGATGTTTACACATGGACAGTACCTGCTATTAAAGAGGCCAAACTCCTCAGAAAGATAAACATGCATCTAAGAGCTGAGAATAAAGCTATGAGAAAGAAAGTGGAAGACTTGAAGGCACAGCTAGGCCAGTTAGCTGCTGAATGAAATTGTTGTTCAAAGAAAGGTTTTGTTCCAAATTTTGTTAAATTTTGCTTAGTTTTGTTGTTTTAAAGACATGTAAATCCCTGCTATATATATCCAAGATCAAAAGAAGTTTTTGCAATCAAATGTCTGGGCAGTAAATATCTCAGGGAAAAGACAAGCTGTTTAAACAATTCAGCAGTTTCGTAGCGCGCTACGAAACTGCTGTAGGTGTTGATTTTAAACGCAGATAAACAGTTTGGTAAAATGATCGGGAATTTTCTAAAGGAAACACCTAAAGGACATGTAAGAGACCAAATGAAGCTATCACAGCCATTCAGATCAAGACAGGTGTACCTTTAAAAAGGTGAAATGTTTTGACTCAAGTTTAAAGTTTCTGTTATAAAGCCACTTTATTACCGGTCATTAGGGTTTTGAAGGAGTTACATACGAGGGATTTTGGCCTGCACACTTGTCCATCGACGAAGTCTCCAACACATCAGGAATATAGTGGTGCTCTATATTTTTGGGTTATTAAAGGGCTAAAGACATGCTGCTGTATATTCGAGCAAGTTATGGAAGACTGGAACCGAAAAGCAAGGGATATCTCTCAACATCACTAAGCAGTTAAAGCATATAGCATCCAAGGCCAACGTGGCTCATCTCAGCCATCTCAGCCAAACTGAAAGGAGCCCAGGTGTCAGACAACAAGAAGGAATCATTCTACGAGGAAGAAAGAGTTAGAGTTATAGTCAAATTAGAACTCTTTAGAACTCCAGTTAGCACTAATTGTATTTAATAGTTTGTTGTAAAGCAGATAGGTGTCATCATAGGCAGAATTCGAGTTCCCCTCATGTTGGAGGAGGAAGCTCGAAGTAGTTAGAATAAGGATTTTTTATATATAGCGAGAACATTTATGTAATGAGGGTTGGATATTTTATAAAACAGAGGACTGTTTTGGCTTGTGTAAAAAACAGAGTTCAGTAATATAAGTTATATGCTTTTCTTCTCAGGATTCATAAAGCATTTCTATGTTCAAGATGTGTTATTTTAATTTGTCCTTCATGTTTTTTTTCAGTTGCTTAGATGAGTAATCACTCAGAATTCACTTATGCTGCTCTGACTTCCTGTACTCATCTATGAACTGTGGTTTTATAAGAGTTGTGTTTTGAACATTTAAATGTCACATGCCCTGACTTCTATGTAAAGGCAATATCATTATTTACTGAGGTTTGATTGACTCCATAAACCCAATGGAAACTTATGTAATGTTTGTCCAGCCTTCATATTTGTTAATGTTATTTCAAGAGAGTTAGCCATCTTATTAATAGTCAAAATCAATAACCCTTTGAGAGAGCCCTCTCAGGCTAAGGAGGCTAAGCCTTAGTCAAAAGATTGGTCTGAAATAGTTACTTGAAATCTTCCTGGTCAGCAGCCTTCCAGGGCCTGATTTTGAGATAACACATTGAGAAACCAGATGGTTTCATTCTTGGGAATGATCCAAATCTTGTATGCAGACTAAAAAAGGCTCTTTATGGTCTTAAACAGGCTCCAAGGGCTTGGTACTACCATTTGGACAAATATCTTCATCAACAAGGTTTTTCAAAAGGATCAGCAGATAGCAATCTTTATATAAAAATTGAAAATGGCAAATTGCTAATACTTGTTGTGTATGTAGATGATATTATCTTTGGCAGCAATGAAGAAGCTATGAGTCAAAGCTTTGCCTTGGTGATGCAGAAAGAATTCGAAATGTCCTTTCTTGGAGAACTGACATATTTTCTTGGATTGCAAATCCAACAAAATGAAGGCAGTATCATTTTGTCTCAAACCAAGTAACTCAAGCAGATCCTGAAGAAATATGGCATGGAAGATGAAAAACCAATATGTACCCCTATGGTTACAGGATGCAGCCTCAGTGCAAATGATGAATCAGCAGCAGTGCATCAACCAACCTATAGATCCATGATTGGAAGTCTTCTTTATTTGACAGGCACTCGACCAGACATCATGCATGTAATGGGAATAGTTGGAAGATTTCAGGCAAATCCTAAGGAAACCCATCTTCAGGCAGTGAAGAGAATTTTCAAGTATCTTCAAGGAACTCAAAACTATGGCTTATGGTATCCTAGAGATACAGATCTCACTCTTCATGCTTTTACAGATGTAGATTGGGCTGGAAGCATGGATGACAGAAAGAGCACAAGTGGTGGTGCATTCTTTATGGGTTCCAGATTAGTATCTTGGTTCAGCAAGAAACGAAGTTCGATTGCTTTATCTACAGCTGAAGCGGAATATGTGGCTGTTGCATCTTGCTGCACTCAACTCCTTTGGATGATGCAAACCTTGCAGGATTTTTAGATCACTTGTACACCACCTATCTCCATCTTATGTGATAATACAAGTGCAATAATCATTTCAAAGAACCCAGTCATGCATTCAAAGACCAAGCACATACTGATCAAGTATCACTTTCTTCGGGAACAAGTGTTGGAACAAAAGGTCAAATTGGAGTATGTTCCTTCTAAGGAACAAGTTGCTGATATTCTCACCAAACCACTACCAAGGGAAACTTTTGAATACCTCAGACAGAAGCTGCGATTAGTTAATGCATCATCTTGCTGTTCAAACTTGTCTGTTTAAGAGAAAAATGGGTGTACGCGAGTTTCCTGAGGAGGATCCGCGTACATACACCGGTTTGTGCAAAGACAGTCGCGTATGTGGAGGTTTGATGGATATCAGTAGGGACAGGCTCTGGTTGAAGATATTCTGATATGGGTCTGGCAGAGACCATCCGGCACAGGTTCAGGGGGAGCAAATAAAATTCTAATGATGCATTGTTGGCATTATCTTAGAAGCTTTTGATTCTAAGTTGTTGTTGGTTTCAGGTGGAACAGAGGCAGAGGGAGAGTAGAAGGAAATCTTGGTTGCTGATCTGAATGGTGATTGACAAATGCTGTTGATATCAGTTATTGGTGACTTTAATAAGTCTTTCTCTAGTTATTTTGTCTCTATGTCATGTATCTCTTTTAAGGTGTCAAGGTCATGTAACAACCTATTTTGGTTTCCCCACTATGCCTGGGATGAAAATGTAATGTACTTGGTTGTCATATGTAAATTTCTGATGTATCCCCACTTGGTTGGGTGGATGATCCTCACTTAGTTGGATGATGGATGTATGTTTTGAGTCTTTTGGTGATAGGAAGGTCTTTTATGATGTATATGTCATGGTTCTTCTTGAAGAACATCTTTTTGCAGATCTTGCCTACAGTCAGGGGGAGCATGGTCAGCACAGCAAGGCAGAGTCAGGGGGATCACAACCCTTTGCCCTTCATGACAAAGGGGGAGAATGACTTTGAGGATCTTGGGGTTGCCATCAAGTCCAAAGGGGGAGATTGTTGGCATTATGGCACAAGTTTGGAGCTATGGCACAGGTGTTGTCCTTGATGGCAACTCTCTCTGGTGACAGATCTCAGTTCAGGCTTTTAGAATGAAGGAAAAGACATATACGCAGGTTCACCTAGACTAAGGCGCATATAAACGCGGGTTAGACGTTACAAAGGCAAGTATGTGTATACACGCACTTTCACGCAAGGAAAAGCTTGTATATGTTGGAGAACTTACCTTTGGTCCATGGTAGTTAGTCCTTGGTATTTGAACCTATGGTTTTGGACCATGGTATCTCATCAGAAGTGCTGATACCAAGTATTGGGTCCATAGTATTGTGTTATTATGGTTTTGGACCGTGGTATTGTGAAAGGCCTAAGACTATAAAAGAGGAAGGAGATCATTTGGCAAAGGATCATCTGAATTAATTGAATATCTAATAAGTACTAGATCTGAAATATTGGTGATTGGGGTTATGGTGCAGATCTGGATCTGAATGAAGGAGGAACCTTAGCGCAAAGAGAAGGATAAGTTCTATTGATGGGTCATAATCTTAAGGCTTGAATGATAGTATCTTTGTATGATTTTGATCTGTTATATGTGGCGTAGGCTTGATCTATAAATCTGATAATCTGGGTTAATTACTGTCTGAATATTTGAAAGAGTGAATTATCCTTTATAGATTTGTACGCAGGTTCAGTGAAGTAAAGGCACGTATACACGCTGGTTCAGTGAATACAAACAGCATATACGCAGGTTAGTCCACACTCAGAAGCGTATGCACGCAGGGTTTAGGTTATTGAAGTAGCGTATGTCTTTTGAGTTGTGATCTAGCTGCTTCTTTTTATTGCTGCAATGGTCTGGGTTCAGAATTTGGTGTGTTATTACTGTTACTATGTTTTTTTGGGTACAACTGTCAGAGAAGTATCTACTTGATTCAGTTCTAATTTGTGAAAAGGAGATTTTTTGATGCAGAAATTCTTGATGATTGATTAATGTTCATGGATCCATTCTGAAAATTTATGAAACGTGATCCCTGGAAGAAAGAGAAGGTTGTAGCCTTCTATAGGCCAGCACCTACGTACTAGTATCTTGGCTAGTGCAAGAGTTGAGGGGGTTGTTGCTCCCTTCCAGGAGAAGCTAGAGAACGAGAGAGGGTTGTATCTCTCTGCAGGTTGCAGCCTGCGTACTGGTAAAGGACTGCACCAGTACATTGTAAAAAGAAGTTTCTAATTAAAGGAAGACAGAGACGAATTGCAGCAGGTGGTTTTCACCCACATTGGGTTTCCACCTTATATCTTGTGTTCTTGTGTGTGATTGTCTTTGGCTCTGTTTTACTGTTTCTGGTTACTGGTTATTTAATTCTGATACACAAATTAACAATCAACATCTGAAAGATAAAGTAAATTATAAGTTTGCATTCTATACGCGGGTTTCCTTCTACATAGTTGCGTATATACGCGGATTTAATTAACTGAAGTAGCATATATTATCTGGATTTGAAAATTGGAATATTTGACTTGATAATACTGATTCACCCCCCGTCTCAGAATTATTTCCAGCACGCTTAACCCAAAATGGAGTAGTCTCTGGGTTTGCACCTCCCTGCACTGATTGTTGCACTTCTTCCTCCATCTGTGGTGAAGGAGGCTTCTGACTTCTGTCAGATTCACACTCTTCCTCTTCTTATTCCTCTTGTGCCTCCTTTCAAGCATTACACTCTACTTTAGCTTTTTCCTTGGCCTCCTTCTTCCTCCTTTTGGCCAACTGTTCCATCTTTAAGCTGGCCTCTTCCTTCTTCTGCTTCGCTATAGACTTAGTGGACCTAGATGACAAGTTTGAGGTCGTGTGCCACTCTACTGGCCAACTCTCAAGGACCGCGGTGATTACATCATCTATCGCCAAGTATGGAAGCTCATACCATTTTTTCTCAGGGTCCTTTCTCACTCTGATGGAAATGCAGTGGAAGTTCACCTTGAACACCACATATTCTGACAACTGTTCAAAGACAGTTGGTGAGAGCCTTGGATTGTGGTTGATTGCGGCACGGATGCTTGCCTCCATCAACACCCAAAATATCTTGATGTCTTTGACCCTCGTGGCATCCTTGGTTGTCCAGAGCGAAGTGAACTTCACTGCTTCTTGCAGATCTGACTCGACCAGAGGAAACTGGCTGTCCTCTGGTAGCTCCCATGCAACCAGCACAATTGAGAGTAAGAGCCAGGTGTAATGGAAGATCTTTGTCTCATCTTGTGCCTCTATGCAGTTTGCGAGGAACTCATTGCAGAGATAGTGTTCCCAATTAAATTGTACGCCCTCCACACATTGCGCCGCTAATGACACAAGCGGTGCCATCACCTCGTCTATGCGACACTTTCACATGGTTTTCCCAGCCAAAATCTAGGTGACGACCTTAACCACGGGGTCAGTTATACTAGAGATTGAATATCCTTGCAGCTTCATCGCGAGCTTGAATTTTTCCATCATTCGCACAGTGAGGTCGCGCTTGCACGTATTTCCGCCAAATGCCATGGCCGGATTCAATCCTAAATGCAGGAGCAAAGTGATCGTATGGATCAACATGTCCATGATTGGTATCAGTTCTCACAACCATAGGCATCCATTGTGCACCAAGCACAGCAATTGGTTGATCACCATCCAGGTTATGGGCACATGGTGGTAATGCGGAACCCATAATAGGTTTAGCAATCCTACTTTTTCCACCCCTTTGATCCACTTATTTAGCTCCAACACGGTGACACCCGTATCTTTCTAGAAAACTCAGGTCAACAGGTTTCAATCGCCAAGTGGGGGAATCATTCTGTGTTTGGAAAATCCCAATCCTCTATCTTGAGATATGGGATGCGCACCAATCACGGGCCTTCAAAGGTAATTTGGTATAGCAACAATGGGGTATTCAACATAAATTTTCCCTCATCCGGATCCTTCGGGACCTTGACCTTGCCTCAGCATGGGGTAATGTACTCAGTTAACTTGGAAATAGTGTCTATGCCCTCAATGTCAATTCCTTCGACTCCCATATCCACATCTTTGATGCCCTCCTTAGATTCCAGGTCTACCACCTTATCCTTCTCCTATGTGGTGGGTTTTTCTTTCTGCGAATATCCCCTAGGCAAAACGTGCACTAGCTATGCTACTTTCTGTTTGTCCTTCTTCACTTTAGGCCCATTTGTAGTTGGTTTAGGCCTCGACCTGGGTGACCTTGGTGAATTTGGTACTTCTGCGAGTACTTACACACTTGTAATCTTAGGGGCAGCTCCCTCTGATGCCATTGATCCCTCAACAGTTGTGGTTTCCACAAGTGCCGACAAGATGCTAGTCAAGAGCTCCTGAGTTTCCTTCTGCAGCTTCTCAAACACTGAACTCACCACCAAAGCTTTGAAATAGTCAAGGTTCATGCATACCTGACAGCTCAACACCTCAATTCTTAAAACGCCAAGTGTTTTTCCATGGGCAACCCTCTGTAATTTGTAGGCAAATTCGAATTTGAATCCGACCGTTCCCCCCAAAATCTGTTCATAAGTACTATATTGGCGGCATATTTCAAAGATCTTTCTCTTAAATTCTGACTTAAGTGCTGCTCCCCCCCCCCCCCCGCTCCATTTAGCCATTTTCTCATTGTCAAATCATGAACATTGACCATAATGGTCACTTCCTAGTGACCCTGGGCTGTCTCTCCTCCAATAATGTAGCTCCCTCCGTGCTTCTTATGATACTGTGACATTCCTCCCTTCCGCGCAGTCCCGTAGTCACATAGATCTATACCCCAAGCAGTGTAGTTTATAGTCCTGCACCTCCTTTCAGCTTCCTAAAGCGCTAAGACTATGCTTCTGCCATATAGTCATCTGGCTAGATCCCCGATGTATGGCTTCAATCAGATGCCATTTACCTTCCCTAGAAATAACTCCCCATTCAACTTCACTAGCTGAACTGCTCCACCATCAGTAATCTCTTTAATGACATAAGGCCCTAGCCAATGCAGCGGAAATTTTCCTGGAAATTTATCAAAATTTCTATCATATAACAAAACCAAATCATTTACCTTTAAGGTGCGCAATTTGATGTGCCAATCATCCCATGCTTTTTCACACTTCTTTTGAACTTGCTAATGGAATCCAGCCAAAAATCTATCCTCTTCCAGCTCTATTAGCTGCGTGAGCCTTTCTTCCAGGGCTCCATGATCCACCATTCTTGTAAATGAAACTATACATAGACTAGGTACAATGTACTCCATCAGCATCACAACCTCTATGCCATAAACTAGCCTGAAAGGAGTCTGTCCAGTTAGCTTTTTGCAAGTCGTCCTGTAAGCCCATCGAACCGTGGGTATGTGTACATCCAAGTTATTCCTCTTTGCATTATAGACCTTCATCAGCACATTCTCCAATATCTTGTTAAATGCTTCCACCATCCCATTAGCACGCATGTGATATGGCGTACTCTTCTGATGATAAACCTAGAAATCCTCCATCAACGCACTGATCGTTTCATCAAGAAAATGTGTACCATGATCGCTCATCAAAATATTCAGGAAACCAAATCTAGTCAGTACATACTTAAATATGAACTTTGTTGTTGTTGCCCCAATACAATCCTTAACAAGTTGCGCCTCTGCCCATCTGGTCAAATACAATCATGGTGATGATGTACCACACACCCATCTTATTTCCTGGAGGCTGAATTGGTCCTACAAAGTCAATTGCCCAGTTTTCAAACTACTGTAATAACATCTGTGGATTTAGAGGCAGCTCATCCCTCCATGATGTCATGCCCATTCTTTGACATGCATCACATGCCTTACAATAAGCCTTGGAATCCTTATGAAGCATCGACCACCATAGCTTAGTGCGTAAAATCTTCTATGTTGTAGCTTTTCCTGCATAATGTCCTCCCACGGCTCCTCCATGAGATTTAGAAAGGATGTTGTTCCATTCAAAGTCAAGTACATAACGTCGGAGAATTTCATTCGAGCACATTTTATATCAATGCCCTACAATGAAATAAATGTATAGTGTGCGCACCACCAATTCCTTCTTTTGTTGGCTAGTATACCCCTCTGGAGCCATTCCCATCATCACGAAGTGTATAATATCTTCAAAGTGACTATCCACAACGCGCACCACAAAGAGTTTCACATCAGGAAGACCTTCCTCCAAATTAGTAGGCTCCTCTCCTGTTTCAATGCACGATAGATGATCTGGACCCACATTCAATCGTCCTGGCTTCATGATAACTTCAAAATCATATTCCTAGAACAACAATAGCCACCTGCATATTCCCCCCCCCCCCCAACATAGGCTTGTTGACCATGTATTTCAATGCAAAATGGTCTGTATACATCTGGACTCAAATCCCAGTAGCCAACATTTTATCCAACTCTAAGTGGACCTCCTCTTTATACTTGGGGTTGAGGCAATAAGGCCTTTTCTTAATCGTATTTGCATCTAGTTTCAATGTGATCTTCATGACTTTGAGGTCCCCTATTATACCTTTCAAATATGAACTTCGTAGGGAAAAAGTCCTGATATTCGTGGAGCAATTTAGTGACCTTATCTACTGTTGCATCATCCCAGTAGTCCCCAATTTTTGCAAATTTTGGCTCTTCTTCTGTCTCAATGTTCACTTGTCTCATTTTCAGTGGTGCGGTGATATCGAGATTCTCAATTTGCGGTCCTTCAACTTCACGGTGACATTCAAGCTCTGGGATATTAATGTTCCTTGGGTCTTCATCCTCTTCCTTAGAAGTCACATTATAGCACTCTAGCACATGGCGTAGCTGGGTGGTCCAATCCAGTTGGATCAAATCTAGAGGATCCTGAGGTATTCTGAAGATTGTGACCTTGACTTCCTACAATGCCTCATCAATACTTTCAAATCCATCCTCAAAGTTGAACGTCATCAAGAATCCCTATCGCAAAACATCCCATTCTTTAGTACCATGGCGAAGCTTTGTCTCTAAGTACCAATTCATCAATATAACATCCAAAGTATGACAAAACAAATGCACCCATTCAAGCTGAGGCTCCACTCCATAGACCTTAGTCCATTTGGCCAAGTGATCATGTGGATCATCCCTTCCATCATATTTCTTTGTGAATCGCACTTGCAGGTGACCAAACTGCAACCTCATCATCTTTCTGTACATGCACCAATCATCAAAATTGTCCTTATGCATTCCCCACCATCTCGCAGGCGTAGTGCACAGTGCCTAGTCCATCACTTGGAAGCGATGCTTCTCTGGCACTTCCCTCTCAAATGTATCCAAAAATATATCAACATCAGTTAAACCATCATAATAAGGTAGATTCCTTACCTTCGAGGATACAAAACGCAGCGACTTGGTCATCATATTACAGCGCAGTGTAGATACTTCATGCAGTCAGTTTTTCTAGTGTTCCAACTCCCCATCTGAATCTGAAGTGCAAGAAATTTCATGGTCCCATGCGATATGTCCATCTGATGTCAGATTCGCCCAATACTGATCTCGTGCCATTATCTTATAAATATGGTCCAAGTCATTATCGCTTTCATAATCTCGGACTGGTTCGGTATAACACGGTCCTTATCCAGGGTCTAGGGGCACTACTACGCGAAGTGATTTCTTCTTAAATATCATCTTCTGCTTCTTTAAATTGATTACCCCATTCATGTCAATGGCCCAGTCAATTCCAAGGAGCGCATGGTAGGGATTGATGTCATCTACAATCTCTATCACTTTGAAATCAGCCAATGCACTCACACCCTCAATATCCATTGTCACTCCTTGCAATCTTCGCATGGGGATGATTTTTTGTTGATTCTCCATCCTTAACTAAATCAAAGACCACTGCAACACAGGCCTCCCCATCCCTTCCCATGTCCGTTTAGGCAGAACATTCATGTCCAATCCTAGATCCAGGATTACTTGATCCATCTCATATTCTCCTAGCTACGCAGTGAGCCTCATATCACACCTCATTCTTGCCCTATGCTTACTAATCTTCCTGACTATGCATGGTCCATCAGGATAATTTTCTTCCCCATAACACTTATTTATTAGTTCATGTAGTCCTTTCACAACCTTGTTGTTGCACATCAGCTTCATACAGGTCTCCAATAAAGTAGTAAGCATGGAAGGATCCATCTCTTTAGCTAGCTTAGCCTGACTTCCTGAAGTAGAGGCCTCAGCAAAGCTTTTCTTTGCTTCAATAAATGTTTCTCATGTGCACTTCTGATCAAACTTAGCCTCCTTTTCTGGAGCTCTACAGACCCATTCAGTTTCTTTAGGCTGCTTCCCCTTATCTTCGCTAGTCGTCATCCCACTCCATAGCACAATATTTACCTTGGGATCCTCTTCACAAGGCTCAACCCACATCATCTATAGGTTCTAAGTCAGCTACGTAGGTTGCACCCCTTTTCACGTATCTTAGCTAGCAGCAATGGGTAATCTTCAGTTGCATGGTCAAACTGTGTACAATATCGGCATGAGAAATGCGTCAAATTCTGGAATTCTCGCGCGTAGTGTCCTGGTCCTCCCCAGTTGTAACAAATGACTTGTCCCTAACCTCGGCCATGTCCTTCTCCACCTCGGCCTCATTCACGCCCTTGATATTTTCCTCGCGCTCCCCTAGCGCCTTAGTCAGGATGATGGGTTTCTGCCTACACCCTATATGCAGGCATTTCTATCCATCATTAACTCGTAACTACAACAATTGTGCTTGTCATGGCCCATCGATTGGCAGAAGTTTTAGAAGATCTGTGGTAGCGTCTATACAAATTTCTATAGCAGATGGCAATTGTCTGTCACGTGTTTTCCAGCTACCTGACAGATAGCACACCATAGCGCAGGCCCTGCACTTGGCCCTTCTTGAGCCTCCAGCCTCAAAGGCATTGGTCCTCCTGCTGCAAAATAATTTGCGAGGATTGGGTAGTGATCTTTGTCATGCCTCTGATTTTTTCATTTCCGACACCACACTTCTTCGTGCACGAATTGTTCTATCATTCTTCAGACTCTGCATTTCTAGGAAAAGTTTCTGCAACTGCGCATGAATCTATTGAACCCCCAAATTAGCATCTTGCATCAGTGTCTCATGCAATCTCATCGCAATCTCCATAGCTTCCGCCTAGGTCCCAATCTTTTGTTTTGATAGCACAATCCTTAGATGAGGCAAGAGTGAAGCCACAAACCATTGGCAGTGTTTCCCATCTTTCATATTCATGTTAGCTTCATGGATCTTGGATTTCAATCTCTAATCCGGCACCCAAGGTGTCTCGCCAAGCCTCATCGTGATTTCCTTGAATCCAGCTATTGATTGTGCTTCAGACTTAGGCTTACTAAATTCCTTATTCAGCATGATCTGAATATCTGCCAACGTAGATGTCAGGTTATCAGTGCAGTACTTAATCTACCATGTTAGCACACGTTCCTACAAAGAACTAACCAACGTTCCTTTCTTCATTTGATCACCTGTGATACCCTAAGCTTCCCATATAGTCTTCACAATGAACCAAAACTGGTTTAGATCCTCATTTCCCAAAACCTTGAACATAGGTAGCTTTACTGAGTTTTCCATACCGAACATTGGTGGAGGTAGTGGTGGTGTAGGCGAAGGCATATGCGGAGGAGGTGAAGATGGAGGCGATGTTGGTGGATGGGGTATTTGTGGGAACCCTTGTTTTATCAACTAAATAGCACTTTGTGGAGAAGCCTGTGCTACTTCCTCATCGTCACTCACAGGAGGTTCAATCAGTGGGCTATATTCAGGGCCTGTATTTCTTTTGTTCATGAAATTCCTTCCACTTCGCATAGCCCCAAACATCAATCTAGCTGCATAACCCGCTATTCACACAATGGCATCTTAATCCATGTATTTAAAGACCTTAAAAACTTACCTCATGGCCCTTTGAAGAAGTGGCACTCAACCTCACTATAACTGACCGAGGCATCGACCGCAAACTCTATCACGAAACCTCCTATGATATGATCGAGCCAATGATCAACAACGCATGTGATCTTATCTTCAAATTCTTCTAATCTCCACACCAACTCTGGGGTCCAGACTATTGGGTCGTGAAGCCTCCACCTTCCTTGGTCATTTTCCAATTTCACGATCCACTTGTATAATTCAACTGGGAAGGAACAAAAGAAGATTTTGTGTATCTCTATGTACATATATCTGTCCAACCACTGTTCTTTTGTTAATCACATATTTTTGTTCTCTTGTGCCATGAATTCATGGATCTTTCTATCCAACTGGTCTTCTATCTCCTTCTTAGTTGGATTCCAGTGATATGACATCACACATCTCATTATGTAGATCTCTGTCCCAGCAACAAAACCATTTTTTGGCTTGATGGGCCCTTACCCAGGTTCAGCGTTAACTAGCCAAACAAATACCTACACTACTGGCCCTTTCGGCATCAATCCGTGGAGTGTGGACTAAAGTCTCACCTAAAGCGATATGGGGGCATGTAGGAACCAAGTTTCTGCACCCTGAGATGGCTTTGATGTCATTTTATACCCTAGCTCTACCTTCATGTAGATTGATAAGCCCTTTAAGGCTTATTGATATTCTTCTCTTAATCATCCTTTAGACCTCCGTGAAGGTCTACAATTTTCCTTCCTGTACCCTAAATAGGTAGATCAGGCCCTTACGTGTCTCTGTAACTACTCTTACTTCTATATTTACCCAAATTAGCTTAAGTATTGGATAACTTTAACATGCATTGTGTTTTTCTTTGTGTAAACAGATATTCTTACTTGCACCCATATAACAAAGCAACACATAATAGATTCCTGCATCAATACAACATTAAATCATAAAGTGAGTATTCAACATAACATAATCTCATGCATTCAAAACAGAAGTAAAATAGCTCGTACACAAGTAATTCCAGAAAACTTCTCTTTATTGATATTCAAATTTCTCTTATAGACTCTAACTACCTTGCGCACACAGCTACAAGGGTTTGCGCACTCAGCTGCAGACTTCTACCCTAGGCCTCCATGCACTCAGCTGTAGTGCCTCTTTCCTACAATAAGACTTTGCGCTCTTAGCCCTCATAGACCCATTACATCAGTCAATTACCAAAAACTACTAAGAACTAGCTTAGAATCTTCTAAGACTCTCTTTTTTATACATTCCCATGGTCCACAGACCAAGGGTGGATCTCATAAAGCCGACACAAGTTACCTAAACTAAGGGCGGAAACACTTGATGACTATTCACATCTTCGTGCTCCATGACCACAAAATGTGGATACTTTACATCATTTATACAAAACTTGGGCCTTTAGCCCCAAAACTTGGGCGTTTAACCCCAAAATTAACCTTAGGGTACCCCTTCCCAACACTCATGCACTTAAGAAGCCCAAAAGGGTTCATGGTACACTCATGAAGCCTGAAGACTGATGCTTTATGTCTTCAAAGTGTGCTCATGTGCTCAAAGGGTTTCGAGGGCACATGGCATATTGGGGAAGGTTGAATCGTGGAGCTTAATGCATTCAGGGTGCGCATATGCTCTCAAGAGGGTGCACTTCTTCGATTCAAAGGAGTGCACTCAAGGAAGACTTAGTCTCTTGAAGGGTGTAGTTCGAAGCAAGGAAGGGGAAAGAGGTATAAGGAGTGTGTTTTTCACTCTTGGGGGGCATAGGATGCAATTATAAATAGTGAAGGATTCCCCATCAAGGCTTTAGAGTGTGCTCATGCTCTCTTGGCCTGAATGGTTTGGATTTTAACCAAATATTTGTCTGAGATATAATGCGAGGGGTGAACATGATGAGTTTAGGCATAGAACCATGTGTGACACATACCAAATCATAAAGAAAACTTAGAAAAACTTTAACAATGATAAATATACATCAAAACTCCACTTTATCCACATTGCCTAAGTACAATGAGTGAAGTGTGTATGATTGTGACCAAAAATTGTTGTCTTACAACAACAAATATGTTACAA
Source organism: Pinus tabuliformis (assembly GCA_031772625.1). Taxonomy (NCBI): domain Eukaryota; kingdom Viridiplantae; phylum Streptophyta; class Pinopsida; order Pinales; family Pinaceae; genus Pinus; species Pinus tabuliformis. The sequence goes on along the minus strand of CM062814.1, from coordinate 775,671,801 downwards.
CCATGAAATGTGCCCGAATATGTTGTAATCAATGCGACAACACTTGATACCATTGAAGGAGAATTGAAACACATAGAATAACATGAGACAACATTTGAAGATCAAGGTGACACTAGGTACAATGGTGATATTAGGCTCCAAAATTTGAATGTAGTGAAATTTTGGAGGTTGTTGTAGCAGCAACAACACTTGGTGACACACTGAGCGAAATTTAGCTTCTGTATTCGGGAATAGCTTTTGGTTAAGGGTTAGAACTTCAAGAAGTATTGGTTGCCTCTATTTCCTCTTTTTGAGCCATTTGTATACATAGCATCTCCACTTTTCTCTACTTGGTTGGACACATACAAAAGATACACCATGTCACAATTGTTTCAATTTGGGAAAGGGTAATGCATGCAGAAAGTTTGTGATATTCATAGTAAGAGTTTCATCTCTGGTGATGCTTCACTACAAGCAAGCCTAGACAATACCTCGACAAAGTCATTTTAGGAGCACAAACATTGCTTTGCTGCTAGGGAGCCTAGACAACACCCTAGAGATGTTGCTTGCTTCACCTCCCTGCATAGGAATCCTTTCTCTTCTTTTGCCCTTTATTTATTTATTTAAAATAATTTCACATTTGAATTTATGATTTTCAATGGGCGAAAGAGGGATCCCAACTTATTTTGAGCATAGGAGTTTTCCCCTTCAAAGAAATATTTTAATACCTCTTATATTAGTTTTTTCACTTTATATTTTCCCGATATCCATTCTCTACTAGATTGGAAAAGCATTAACACACAAGTAGATTTACACCAAGTTGAGTAGTTTAGATACTACCAGAGGCATGGGTCTAATAGGTTCCCTCAAGATTCTCCTATTGGAAGAATCATATTTTCCATCTAGAATTATCTAACCTTATGACATTTTCTAGAATTATCTAACCTTATGACATTTTCCCAAACAAATAAGGAGAACAAATAAAAGCCAAGTGTTGTGGTTGTCACACTTGTCTTTCATTACACCATGAAGACTTTTGAGACATGCAATTTTACACCAGGTCTTATTTATGTACAAGGAACAATAGACAAGTCAAGACAAGACACGACTATCATAACATATTAACAACTTACAAAAACAAGAAGGAAGGACATGAAACAAACTGCACAAGAAGTGCAACTTGTAGCTTCTATTGAAATTAATGTTTTAAATCTTGACCATTTATGGGAAGGGGGTGAACCCCACCCCCGTTTAATGATTTTAGCTTCAAAGTATTGTGTTAAAGCTTCTCATCAATAGTAAATGGTCTAATCCACCAAGGATATAAATTTGTGTGTCTCCCCTTTTCTTCATAGGGTTTTTCCCACTTCAGTACTAGGTCACCCACATCAAATCTCTTTGCCTGTGTGGACTTCTCATCAAACAAACTCTTTATACAGTTGTGATGCATGACAAATATGTCTTTTTCCTTGAGCCTTTATTCCTCAAGTTTGAGTAAAGTCTCTATCTGCAATGAACTAGAAGGAAAGGTCAATCTTATGACTCTTGGGAGAGTTGCAATGTTGGAATATATAGGTTTAGGGGCAAGATAAATTTCTTACCATAAACTAGAAAGTATGGTGAGGTTCTTAGGTAAGTATTTCGAGTTAAATGGTCGGCCTAGAGCGCATTAGTCAAAGCTTTATGATAGTTCCTTTTTTCAGAGAATATGGTTTTCTTGATTATGCGGATGAGGTTCTTATTCATTGATTCATCCAAACCATTTCCCTCCAAATAATAATTACATGCAGGTTTCTGTACATTTCCATTTTCTAATGTGAATTCATAAAGTTTTAATGATGAAAAGTATGTCACATTATCAAACACAACGTAGGAATGCAAAACCTGGTTATGATATTTTCTTGCAAGAAGTGGATGAACTCCCGGTCATTTGCTTGTCTGAGAGGAACTACTTTTGACCACCAAGTGAAATATTTTGTTGTTCTGAGAATATATCAGTATTTTTTAGTGAATGGGGAAAAATATCTTCAATAACATCTAATCCGCAATGTTGGAATGTTTCTTCAACTTCTACTAGTAGCAGTGGGATGACTAAGCTTTGATCCTAACTAACCCATATTTGATAAGCTTGCACTTACGTACATAAGTGTGAGAATCTCTGAAAAGAGTGGGCCAATAATAACCATCCCACATAAGCTTATGTGTAGTGTCGCCTGCATAGTGGCAACCTTTCTGTCCATCATGTGAATCTTTAAGGACCTTCTTTGTATTGTGGGGCTCAAGGAACCTCAACAGGACACCATTGTGGTGCTTCCGGAAAATAACTCCATGAAACAATTGATAAGATAGATCCTTTAAATGAATTTCCCTGTTTTGTTTGTTCAATAAGTGCGAGGGAAAGGTTTCATGCTCCAGAAATTAGCATAATTCTGCATGCCATGGCATTGTAGACGTGGATTGAGGAACATGCTCAATGTTGTACATTTCAATATCCTACTCCTATCCTTAAAGATATTGCATGGGAGTGTCTCTTGATTTTGCTACCAACTTACATAGGCCAAGACCCTTTATGGTATGAACTGGTTTGAATTCCACATCAGATTCTTGTATACAAATTATCCAAATGACCCACTTCTCACCCAGCTCTTGTTGTACGAATATTGTTCTTACTCCTGGATGTAGTACGAATATGATTAAGTGGGATTTCAATATATAGGGCCTAAAATACTTAACTGTCTTATATACAACATATGCTTGTTTTTCAATGGCATGGTAATTTAATTCTAGCCCTTGTAGGCTAGCACTCATAAAAGACATGGGTCACTCATTTCCTTCAATATCCTTCTAAGTCAACACAACTGCTATCAATGAATCTAAAGCAAATGTGTAGATAATGAAATATTTACCATAGTCTAGACTAAATAACGTGGGCGCATTGTCAATAACCTGCTTTATTTGAGTGAAAGTGTCCTTTTTCTGTTTATCCCATTTTTATATTGAATATTTCTTAATCATCTCCTAGATTGGGCTTAACTATCTAAGCATAATCAAAGCTTAATTTTATCAGGAAATTAATCTTCCCTAAGAAAGAGTACATGGCCTTCTTATTTACTAGGAATGGGATCTGTGTGATGGATTTGACCCTCTCTGAATCAATGTTAATTCTGATTTTTGTAGTGGTGTGCCCTAGTAGTGTCCCTTCAGACACACCGAATATTCTCATCTTCGAATTCAGGGAAATCCCATACTTTCGACACTGCTTGAATATATGTTTTAGATGACATAAATGATTTGATCGTTTCTTGGAAAACACAGTAACATCATCCAAATAAACAACAACACTCTGACTTATTAGGCTATGGAAGTTGATTTAAATCGCTCTTTGGAAAGTTTTACCGATGTTTGTAAGTCCAAATGGCATCCTCTTGAATGTGAATGTCCCCCATTTGTTCCAGAAGGTAGTTTTCAACCTGTTTGGTTCCACTACTAGCACTTGATTATAACTAGAGAAACCATCTAGTAGCAAAAACATTTCTGAAATAGATAATGTCTGAAGGATCTATTCCATGGATGGTACTTGATAATTTTCTTTATCAGAAGCCTAGTTGAGATTTCGGAAATTAACACATAAATGTATTTCACCAGAATTATTTCTAACTAGGACCAAGTTGAAAACCCAAGTGGAATTTCTAGCTTTCAATATTATCCAAGCATCCACCCACTTTCTCAATTCATTTGGATAAGGGTTTTCACTGTTGGTTGAACTTTTCATAATTTCTTCTAGAAAGGCTTTACCCCTTCTTTTATAGGAAAGACATGCTATATAATACGAGTGGGGATGAACTTTTCATAATTTCTATTGGAAAGGATTTAACCCTTCTTTTATAGGAATGACATGGTGGATAATATGAGTGTCATATGTCTTTAAACCATCATATATCTATGAAAATACATCATGGTACTATTGGAATGAGTAGATGAATTATTGTTGTTCCTATGGAGAAAAACACATACTGATGTTTACATACTTTAGACCTTCTTGGGTCCCAAGATTAACTTGTTTGGATGATAACTTTGAGCTCTATTTATTTGTTTTGGTTGGTCTTCTAAATTAGTTTTTTAGGTAATATAATTTCTCCAGGGACACCAAACCCTTATAGTGTTTGCTTTCGTTGCATTGGATGCGTCCTACAAGGCCTGATTGTGCTAAACTCATCTATGGCAGAATCTTTGAATACATCTGCATTAGCCATAAAGTGCTATTTGTTGGTCGTCATTGAAAACATGTAAGTTAGTGACATTGTTTGGCACAGATTTTTATATACAATTTTATTAGAAAAACCACTTTTCAATGGCGACATCCTAGCGCCTGCATTCATCAATGCATTTGTTGTTGTATTTCAAAGTCTAGGAACATAAATAATATTGAAAGCTTCAAAATTATTAATTAAGCACCATACCTCTTGCTAGTAGTTTTTAAGATGTGGTGAGACATAGTGGATAGTATCTCGTACTTGACAAGTGGCCACCTCTGAGTCACTAATTACCTTGATAATTTCTACCTTCAGATGAATGCCCTTTTTCAATCCAAGGACGAGCGCTTCATGTTCAGTAGTATTATTAGTACACTTGAACACCATATGGAATGAGAAGATATGCTTCTTGTTGCATGGGTCTATAAGAACACAACCAGCTCCTAGCAACCATCCTGCGTCTTTCAACCATCAAAATATAAAGTCCAAATATCATGAGCTCTTAAGATACTTCCTATACTACTATTATTACTATTACTATAATTATGTACATCTATATTACATGTTTCATTTGCACAAGACAGATAACAAGGAAGGAGCTCCAGCTATGTATCTGGTGGGATGGGTGATGGTTGTGCATGATAGCACCCAAAATTAGTTTCAAGAAATAAATTCCTAAAAATAATTTCAACAAATCAAGGGAATCATTGTGTCCCTCAAGTGGTGTCACAATATACTTCATATATGGCTCACTTTCCACATGAATCTAATTATTTCTACCCTTTTAGGGAAGCTGCAAATGTGACCAGTCTGTTGCAAAATACCCTTGCAATTTTCTAAACCAGTCTTTGCTAAGAAGTACACCATAGACTTCTGGTATGTCCACAATTACAATATTTATACATTGATGAAATCAATCGCCTTTTGATAATATAATAAGAACATTCTTAAGTTCACCAATATCTTGGACAAGAGATATGTCCAGACGAATATTTTTTGCATCGTTTCTTTCCCATTTAGCGTTTATTTTCTTTGTAATAGATAATGGCATTACATTAAGAAATGCGCCAGAGACGACTAAACAGTTATGGACATTATAATTAAAAATTTTGAAAGTTAATAAAAATTGAGGGTAGAGAGTGTTAGCTTCTAGTGTTACAACATTCTCTATAGATTCAAGGGGACTGGAATAGTTACATAACACCTTTTGAGAGGAAGAAGATTTATCACATGTCGAAGGTTGTGAAAATGTCTGGACAATAAGTTCCCACCAGCCTATTATGTTTGCGAGTTCATAGATAGAAATGTTAGCTTGCGTTTTATTCACATCTTCCACTATATTATAGTCAATTGTTTCATCTATAGAAAGAAATGTCAAAGTGTTTAGAGGCGTAGCTTTATCAGACAGTTTCATAATGGTGGACTTACTCTTGTTATTGGAGGAAGTGTTATTGGAACTAGTTGCATCTCCAAACTTAGTATGTGTCTTCTAAGCAGGATTGATTGGTGATGAAATCCTTCTTAGCAATTGTTCCTTCAATTTTTGTCTTATCAATTCCTATTCAGAGATGGGCCCTTTACTAAAACTAAAACAACAAGTTTGATCTGAGGAGGGGAGTCATTTGTGGTGGATCATCAACATTCTTCTTGTGAGCGTCGTAGATATAATGATATGCATTCACTGCATGTCCAATACTTTTTTTTATTCAGCCTCCACAATTTATTTTATTTCTTTTGTTTTCTCTTCCTACTCATCTACTAATAGAGAATCCATAATGCGTGCAACCAGAATGTTCATGTTATGGTTCCACTGACAGAATGTCTTTTGTGAATGATATTCTTGTGGGGAAGATAAATAATTGTCCATGTTGATACTTTCTACATTCATCACAACGTTCGAGCTATGTGAAAACTTGGCAGGCTGATTGTTTCTGTTACTATTAGCCCTTGAAAAATGGATGACTTGGTAGGCTCGCTTCTAGTAGAAGTCTCACTTGACCTTTTATTTAGCTCTGAAATTTCAGTGGGGAGTGTCTTCACCATCTTGTTCAAGATTTTGATGTCTGGTGATTCCTTTTCTTTAGCCTTACTAGAGGAAGGTTGTGGCTTTGTATTACTTTCCTTGGAGTCCTTTAATTCTTCATCCTCCATAATAACCCCAATCACACACGATTCCTTCACAATAGTGATTACTTATGCAAATTTTAATGCCAATGTCGCTTTTGGGGCTCCTTTCACAAATTGGGAAATGCTAGTGGGCAAGGAAGCTATGTAATAATCGATAGTAATTGAATCATGTAGTTATGTTCCTGGGGGGGAATTTTTAAATATACGACTGAAATGATTGAAATATTTCACCCTCTCCTTTTCCCCCATCTTAATGCTTTTGAGCTCGTTCAGTAACATGGTGGGAGTCTTATCCTCGAAATATCTCTTGAGAAATAACTTCTTAAACTCCCTCCAATTGTGGATCGAATTTACAGGAAGACTGTGGTACCATCATACTTCTCTACCTTCTAATGTATAAGGGAAAAGTATGCAAGAAGCATCATCATACCTCACCTACAACATGCATAGATGCAAGTCAAAATCATTGAGGTGATCTATTGCCTTTATCTTCTTATTTGGATCATAATTTGATAGAAACTTTTCTAAATATCTAGGCATCTTATGAATATTTTCCAAAAGAGAAAGAGGTCGTTAGTCCATCTAATCCAAATCTTGGTTAGCCATGTTATTGTTTTTGTGTTCCTCCTCCTGCTCCAGAATCTGAAAATTCTTATCCTTCACCATCTAATCCATCAAATATATCACTAGAAAGAACAACAACATACTTGTACCCCTCATTAGGAGATGGAAGATTATCCTGATGTATTGCATCATATGGGGATCCGGCCAACTCTTTGAGAATGGAAAAGAACAAATATTCCACTGTAGAGACTAATATACCGATACAAGTGGTTTCCTTCATCCTCAGGAAATGTGGAAGATCTTGCACTCCAGCAGTTAATCCAATAGCCTTTGTGATTTTATGGGTTATGAGTCAAATTTCCTAGATCTACTCATAGGTAACCTTGCAAGAGTATTCTGAGCTAGGCTGCAAAAGTCATCCTACTTCAGTAATTAGAGTCAAAATGGTGCTTGGAATTTTTCTACCATGTCCAAAAGAAGAATCATTGTGGTGTGTAGAGTTATCATCCATAAAAAAACTAACGGGCCTCCTACTAGTTCCAGAATGTTGGCGGTGTTGGATACCGCCAAAATATCGAGGATCTCCTTGATATAAGGTCCCAAATAGACCTCACACCATTTGGTGTAGGAGTCTTGTCCAAAATACGTCCTAACTACTCTTTACTTAAATATATTCCTTGGCTTTAGGTGTCAGCATAAGAGAGAAGTGTAAATGTCCATTTCAATGAGAAAGTGATTGCACCTTGTGAATGTTCAATTGTAGATGTATCAAGGTTTCTTACTACAGAGGTGTTGTAGCGACTACAACAACCCTCCAAAATTTTGGCCTGCACCCAATTTCGGAGCCTCCTTTGAGAGTTTCACTTGATGGTTGCGTACACTTAGGTTCACTCCGTGAGCTTGTGTGAACCTTCGCACCCACCTTGCTTGTTCATTCCACCCAAGCTTTTGCATGTTTAAGTCAATGTCATGTTTGTGACCATGTTCAGTTCATGCTCAAGGTCTTTGCTTCATGTGTACAAGTTATGTTCACTATGAAAACATTTTTCGCACTCACACACGGAGTCACATTTAGTGTCACGCAAGCGTCATCACAGTCGATCAATGATCAATCACAAGTGTCACGCTTGTCGCTTGCACCTTCGTTCAGTCATGTTGAGCATGTGTGTTTGGATGGTTTGAGTCGTCTCATCATCAAGTCATGTGGTGTGTGTTTGTAAAATCACATTTTCATATTTCACTCATTTACACACTTAGTCATTCTACTGATGTTCTCACGACCGCACTCCCCTCTAACACCCAGACCATCACCCCATCATTGACTCGATCGAATGTCACCCAAAACAATGCAGAAGCACCAAGAAAGTCATTTCAAGCTACACTTCCCATAAGAAATTCAATCAACCTTCATGCTGGCCACCGGGGAGTTGGACCCGGCACCCAGTGCGCGTCCCTATCTTTCTAAAGAAATTGTGAAAATTTTCCAGCCAGCCCTCCCAACAGTTGACCAGCTGCTCATCTAGAAAATTGCATAGTTTTCATGAGCAGGCTCTCTACTTCCCAGCAGTCTGCTCAACTCAGAAATTGTATAGAGATGATCAACAGGACAACCTACTAGCATCATTGCAATTTCTCTCGCTAGCAAATCTCACCAACAAACTGCCAGTTCCCTCCAGGAATTACACAGTTTTTGTTTCCAAGCTCCCAGTATCTTACTGCCAGTAACCCTTAGGAATTGTGCAGTTTCTGCTACCAGTGACCCAGCAACCAGTTGCCAGTTCCCTCCAGGAATTGTGTAGTTTTAGCTGCCAAACTCCCAGCCAGTTCCTCCAAAAAACTACGCAAATCATGTCTGCTAATCCTCCCTCTAGCCCAGCCTGTTCCTCCAAGAAATTTTACAAATTTTGTTGTCAAGGCCCTGCTGCCCGCTCGTTCCAGAAAATGCGTAGATTTTCTCTACCTTTCCTTCCTGCATCCCGAACTATCCCTCCCAAAATTTGCGCATTTTTTTCTTCCAGCCAAGCCAGACCTTGCGGACAGTCACTGTCAACCCAGATTTCCCATCTTCATCACCCAATGACTATTGCGTAGTTTTCATCAGCAATGCCCGAAGCCATCATCCTGCCTCATGACCTTGCTACCTCTCCGAGTCACCTACATCTGAAATGATCATGTGTCATGTCAGACTAGGAGGTTTTTGGATTTGATGTCATCTTGGCATGAGTGACTGCAGGTACAGGTACACCAACAAACATGGCATGTGTTAGCACATAAATCTGCCTTAGGCTGAAGGAAGGCAAAATTCAGGGTAACCACAAACCACGCTCAGTTTGGTAGCTAGCCCTACCAGAACAGGAGAGGGCTCTCTCCGGGTCACACTCAGGAAAATAAACAATAGGGTCTGAGATGACTCAAAAATGGAAACTGATTTTAGGCTAGGTAAATAAATGTGATGGAGATGTTTGAAGAATAACTAAGTTTTCTGGGATGTGTGGGGCCAAGGAACAACATGAGCAGAGAATTTAACTCAAAGACGCAGGTTATTTCGTGAGGCAAGACAGGCAGAAAGTCTAGCAATTAGAGTTGAAAAAATGTGAGGTGGAGAGATTGTTTGAGAGTGTGAAAAGGGCATAAATACATGAATCCTTTTCAACAGAAGAAAACATAGAACGTGAAAACTATCCCAAGGCAGAGCAGTGCACTGAATTCTACCTTTTTTACTTAGAAAGCTTTCACTGGAAATGAATGTGAATGAAAATATGAAACATAACGAAATACATATGAAACATAAAGAAGATACATTTTCTAAACTCACACCACAAGAATCTCATGAACCAGAGCTGCAATCTTTCATTAATTCTCTGTCAAAATGTACAGTGAGTGACTGGGTTTTTCTCCCACAGTTCCCAGAAATGCCAACCCTTTGAAAATAGTGTTGCATACAATAAATAGACTATTCCATTGGGAAATAGAATGGCCCACAGTTGGGGAGTTTTCCAAATGATTACAAACTGGAAATGGAAAGCCAACCATTAGTTACGGGTGTAGTGTTACAGAAATGACAAATGGCTTGGGTGACTGCTCGCCTTCCTTTGCCACTTGGATAGGAGCCCACCTTTAGAAAAAATAATTTTTAAACATTGCCTTAGTTGCCAAGAAAAATATAGTGTAAATGAGGGGGCCCACTTGGAGAAAATCGTGAATCGAAATGTCGCGGAGCGGAAGTGATTTTGGCCTTTGGGTCCCTATGCACCGCGCCACTTTCGAGGCAATTTTGAGGTACCTTCTGGAGTCCAAATTGTGCACAAGTGTGCTTTCTGGAAAGCCCTACTTGTCTAATTTCCAATCCAAGTAGAATTTCTGAATTTGGTGCTCATTTTCCCCTCCAAAACTTCATTCTCCCAAGACTTCTTCCTGTGTGTCAAAATAGGGGCAGAGAGGTCATTTTTTGAGTGTTTTTGACCTCCTGGGAACTCAAAACTTGCCCAAACTTCTTGTCCATGCACCAATAGTCATGATTTTTCATGCTGAATCCAAAAATGCAAACCATTTTTGATTTGGAGCTCCCAATCCTAAGCGTTGTGCCGCATAGGGAGAAGAACCCTGTTTTTTGCACAAAAATTTCCAAAAACACCAAAAATGCCCCAAATTTCTTGAAATTTGGGCTGGAGCTTCCTTATCAAGTGTTATGCTGGGCCAAAGAGGCTTTGGCCAATATATAAAGTCGATCGAGCTCCCTTTTCCTCTTTTGTTTCTTGATTTCCTTCCTCAATTTCGCCTTCAAATTCCTGATTCGGGCCTTGCACACTTTGTTTCGCGCCATGTAGTGGAAAGCCATGTGTCTTAGCAATGCATGGTAGTTGTCAGCCTTATCCAGTAGCCTCTCCAAGTGCATGTTAACTCTCTTGATATTGGCCTCCCGATCCTCATTAATCTCTTGCTCCAATGACGTGAGCTCAACTCTTCTCCTTTGTGCAGCTTGGCAATGCTCACGAATGTTTTGTAGCTCCATGATCGCTTGCTGATCCTCCAGCTGTTTGTTCCTCTACTCCAGATATTTCATGTTCCATTTGGCTCTTTCCAAATCAAGGGACAAGGCTTGAATCTCTGCTTGCTGCTCCTGGATGATCTCTTTAAGCTGTGCACTTGTCAGTTCTATATCTGTATCATCATCATGAAGGAGAACGAATTCGATTGATGGCTCACCTGAAGGCCCCTCATCCTGCATTGGCTCCTTGCCTTTGTCCTATTCCTGTGATGTTGATGGAGGAAGCGAGGCCCCTTCCACCCCGGGTGGAAATAACACTCCCTTTGCCGCTGCAAACAAAAGTCTGGTGCCTTTCTGATAGGTGATGAAAACCGGCACACTAGCAGTCTCATGGCGCTCATACCAACGAGAAGGTTCACCCTCATGCTTAACCTCTGATAATACCTGTGAAGCACTGAATAGGTCACAGGAGATGAGATCATCCCAAGTAATGCCCTGCAATCCCAGCTGATGAACCACCAAAATCTTAATAAGAGAAAAGTGATAAACACTGTTAAGTTGCTACTGAGGGGTCTTGTGCTGCATGAAGGTGTTCATCATCTCTATGTTCCTGCAAATGAAATATGGGATGTTCATCATCCATACCCTGGTAAAGTGTATGAGCAACTTGATGTGATAGGCATATAGACGAGAGAACCTCTCCTCACAAATGAAGTACTTCATGATCAACTTCATGAGTGGACCATATTCATCTTTCAAATATCGGAATGGAAAGACTCTTGTGAGCTGCCTCAAGAAAGTGGCCTTAATGTAAGGCTTATAATGATGTCGATCAACCTTCTGTTTCTTGTGCCATGGTTCTCCAACATTCGGTATGCCCGTTGCTAATGAGACAGTTTCAGGGGTCAGTGTGAAGGTGACACCGACCAAGATAGAGTGATCTCAATGTAGGTGAAGCACAAAAAGATGGGCCAACTCATGATGAACTCGAACATTAGCCACTCTTTGAAAAAACTCAAAACATGATAGATGCTGGAAACATGACATAGCAAGAGGGCATGCCTGCAATTCTATGAGGGTGGTTGGCTCATCCCTAACATGTTTTCCACTTTTATGATGTCTCCGGGGAGCCTGTTCTTCTAAGGATGAATCACTTTGAGTGTCCACCTCATACTCCGATGAATGCTCAGATGCCATGACTGCTGTATATGGATTGCACTTGGACTTCCCTTTGATGATGGTAGTGAAACTATGTGTTGTTATCAACTCTGTCAATTTGAAGGGTTTCAAAGTGATTTGTTGCAAGTTTGGCACAATTTCGGGCCATTGTGGGTGTGCGACGCGCAGTAAACCCAGTGCGCCACGCTCCGTGTGTGCATCGTGCCCGTGTAGTTTCACCACCGTGGGGTCGCGCCTTGTGCGCTGCGCTCTCTATGTGCGTCGTGCCCCTCTGTTTGTGCTTTGCACTATGGAAAACACCTCCAACCTCTCCTAAAACACGTGCTAACTCTTCACAATGACTTTGCAATGCTTTCTCTTTAACCTTGGTATGCATAATGACTTTGTTTCTTGTGGGAATCTTATATAATGACTTTGGAGTCATGGCTTTAATTTTTATTTCTTCAAAACCCTGTTTGATAATGTTTTATTTTGGCACTTTTTCCTGATTTAATTCAACTCTGTATTTCACTTTTCCCTTTGAATTTTTAGCTAAAATGATGCAATTTTTGGCACTTTTTGCAAGGGTTGTTGACACGGCATTTGGCCAAGGAAACCGTGGCTACGCTTGAAGAGATCAACCGGAAACGTTTTTTAAAATTATCACAAATGACACACTGTTTGACTTTTCTTCAAAACAAAGTTTTGAAGAACAGTCGTAATCTGTCAACATGATGATGAAATTATTTAAATCATAACTTTGTAAGGGCCTCCCTCTGGCCTGCATGGCTTTATTGGACATGTTTGAAGACCAATTTATCTAATCCCTAGACATAATGAGTGAAAATGACTCTTGTCCATTAAAAGATCAAACATTGACTGTCATGGACTTTAATACACATTGATGAAAAGACCTGATCCAGCAGGTACAAGACATGAGGGGAATAAATGGTAAGGCCCTTCCGTCAGGTTATGGAATGCCCCTAGCAGAATGCAGCTGAGTGAATGGGGCGAGACACCTAAAAAATGAAATGCAGAAAGAGTTTTGATCTCTGACGGAGGACTGACAAGACTGACTCTAACATTGGCTCCAATGGGGGATGGTAGCTCCTTGGAGGTGCCAAGAACTGCGGATCTTTGGGTGAGTAGACAGTGCCTTCGTCCATTGGGCTATGGAGTCATTATTTCGACAAACAACACAAGACTTTGACACATTTATTGACTGGAACTTGACTTAAACCGACATTAATTATGAAACCAACATGACTGAGAAAATTGACTCAATGCAAAAGGAAATGACTCATGACTGACTTAACTAAAACAAGAACTGACAAAAATTATTCAATGACAGAAGTCCATCAAGATTCGAGGGTTTCAAATTATGATGACAGCCCCCTGCATATTAATGCAATATGTACAATCATGTGTAATGTGTCTTCCAATATAACCAATCAAGCAGATGCCTTCTTGATTGATTCTCTTGATCAGATCTCCTAGTCAACAGCAGATACTGGTAACTGGGCATCCAAAAACACAGTCGACCATGATCTCCTTCATCACTGAATACTGGAATAATCACCTTCACTACTGACTGCAACAGATTTGCCATTGGATCATGAAAAACATGAAGATTTACCTCCTGTTTAGGAAACAAGATGTCTTTTTCTTTTGATGTTGATCTTCCTTCATAATGTTCTTCAGAAAAAGTATGGTCCTGGTCCTCAAAATTTTTTGAACAAGTGGATGAGCAGATTTCCTCTTCAAAAAAGATTTCAAAACATGAGACATATGAGGAAGAATCTGAAAGGGAATCCTGAATAGTCTGGTCTGCTGAAGTCTGAATATATTGTAGGTCATCTTCATACGATATGACAACCAGATTCTCATTACATTCATCACATTCATCAATCATGAGGAAAGCAACTTCAGATGTTTTTTGAAACCTAACACTAACATTTCTATCATATACCATAAATTCATCCCGAGGCACTTTTTTACTTGCTTGAGCAACGATCTCATCTTGGTGTTCATGAGCCGACTGGATTACCTCTTCATGAAGACTGTGTTCTGCTGACATGAGAACATTGGATCCAAAACTCTATCTTCTTCATCCCAGATGATTTCAGCAGCAGAGTTCTCTTTCATGGGACTTAGTACAAGGTTTTCTCGGTCATCACAATCTGAATCTGAATATGAAATGGGTGACTTGACATTATCACATTCTGGAATTAGAACTAGACTTCCTTGCATGCTATCTTCTTCTATGGACAGATCTGAACCGACACTTTTTCTTTCATCACTTTCAGCCATATGGAACTCTTCAACCTACTGATCTATTTCATGTAATTCCTGTTGACTGTCAAGATGCAAAATTCCTTCATTTTCCAACGTACAAAGATCTTGATTCTGCTGCAATTTTTCCTGAGCATCTTGATGGGACTCCTCTAGTTTATCTTCATGTTGCCGAAATGGATTCTCGTACAAGGCTTCCATGATCTCATCATCCGTAAAATTATCATCCTCATAGTATTTTTCAAGGCTTTCAATAAAAGTAGAAGCATGTTTGCAACAGTCATGAACTAGATTTAATGATGGATAAGATTCTTGATATCTTTCAATGAACAGGGCATGAAAATCCTTTAAACAATAAATACAAGCAGGCGGCAAACTTTCATACCAAGATTGGGCTTCACCTTCCATAGTGGCCAGGAATATCTTCATCAAGCAATCTTCAGGAAAATCAACCTTCAACTTGCGAACATGCATGTGAAATCGAACTAGATGTAAAGCAGAATCCTTCTTACCATCATCTTTAAATGTAGGCAGATTCCTTGACCAATCTACCTTCGAAATTTTATTTGGAAAACCTGGGATGTGATCTCGGCTCATGGGAGCGTATCTTATTGCAACCCGCTCCATTTTGAAAATCTCAAAGCTACTGATCTCTCTGTAGTGGAGTCACCATGAAGGATTGATTGTTGGATTCTTCAGTGAATGGATTCGCCAGGTGAATGATTTTAGCCTTCTTATATCTGATCGTTGTTCACCATCAACAATCAACTCTGAACTTGAGATATGCACTGGGGCAAATCAATCTTCAAGCAAACCATTTTCATTCCCCAGTGGAGTCGCCACTATGTTAGCACCTAAATCTTCCTTAGGCTGAAGGAAGGCAAAATTTAGGGTAACCACAAACCACGCTTAGTCTGGTAGCTAGCCCTACCAGAACAGGAGAGGGCTCTCTTCGGGTCACACTCAGGAAAATAAACAATAGGGTCCGAGATGACTCAGAAATGGATACTGATTTTAGGCTAGGTAAATAAATATGATGGAGATGTTTGAAGAATAACTGAGTTTTCTTGGATGTGTGGGGCCAAGGAACAGCATGAGCAGAGAATTTAACTCAAAGACGCAGGTTATTTCGTGAGGCAAGACAGGCGGAAAGTCTAGCAATTAGAGTTGAAAAAATGTGAGGTGGAGAGATTTTTTGAGAGTGTGAAAAGGGCATAAATACATGAATCCTTTTCAACAGAAGAAAACATAGAACGCGAAAACTATCCCAAGGCAGAGTAGTGCATTGAATTCTACCTTTTTTACGTAGAAATCTTTCACTAGAAATGAATGTGAATGAAAATATGAAACATAACGAAATACATATGAAACATAAAAAAAGATACATTTTCTAAACTCATGCCACAGGAATCTCATGAACCAGAGCTGCAATCTTTCATTAATTCTATGTCAAAATGTACATTGAGTGACTGGGTTTTTCTCCCACAGTTCCCAGAAATGCCAACCCTTTGCAAATAGTGTTGCATACAATAAATAGACTATTCCATTGGGAAATAGAACGACCCATAGTTTGGGATTTTTTCAAATGATTACAAACTAGAAATGCAAAGCCAACCATTAGTTACAGGTGTAGTGTTACAGAAATGACAAATGGCTTGGGTGAATGCTCGCCTTCCTTTGCCACTTGGATAGGAGCCCAAATTTAGTGAAAATCATTTTTAAACATTTCCTTAGTTGCAGAGAAAAATATATTGTAAATGAGGGGGCCCACTTGGAGAAAATCGCGAATCGAAATGTCGCGGAGCGGAAGTGATTTTGGCCTTTGGGTCCTCGTGTGCCACGCCAAAAGCTATATGCACCGCGCCCATTTGGAGGCAATTTTGAGGTACCTTCTGGAGTCCAAATTGTGCCCAAGTATGCTTGTTGGAAAGCCCTACCTATCTACTTTCCAGCCCAAGTGGAATTTCTAAATTTGGTTCTCATTTGCCCCTCCAAAACTTCATTCTCCCAAGACTGCTTCCTATGTGTCAAAATAGGGGCAGAGAGGTCATTTTTTGAGTGTTTTTGACCTACTAGGGACTAAAAACTTGCCCAAACTTCTCGTACATGTACCAGCAGTCATGATTTTTCATTTTGAATCCAAAAATGCAAACCATTTGTGATTTGGAGCTCCCAATCCTAAGCGTCACACGCACAGGGAGAAAAACCCTGTTTTTTGCACAAAAATTTCCAAAAATACCAAAAATGCCCCAAATTTCTTGAAATTTGGGCTGGAGCTTCCTTATCAAGTGTTATGCTGGGAAAAAGAGGCTTTGGACAATATCTAAGGTCGATAGAGCTCCATTTTCCTCTTTTGCTTCATGATTGCCTTCCTCAATTTCGCCTTCAAATTCCTGATTCGGGCCTTGCACACTTTGTTTCGCGCCATGTAGTGGAAAGCCATGTGTCTTAGCAATGCATGGTCCTTGTCGACCTTGTCCAGTAGCCTCTCCAAGTGCATGTTAACTCTCTCGAGATTGGCCTCCCGATCCTCATTAATCTCTTGCTCCAATGACGTGAGCTCAACTCTTCTCCTTTGTGCAGCTTGGCGATGCTCACAAATGTTTTGTAGCTCCATGATCGCTTGCTGATCCTCCAGCTATTTGTTCCTCTACTCCAGATATTTCATGTTCCATTTGCCTCTTTCCAAATCAAGGGACAAGGCTTGAATCTCTACTTGCTGCTCCTGGATGATCTCTTTAAGCTGTGCACTTGTCAGTTCTGTATCTGTATCATCATCATGAAGGAGAACGAATTCAGTCTCTCATTCACCTGATGGCTCACCTGAAGGCCCCTCATCCTACATTGGCTCCTTGCCTTTGTCCTGTTCCTGTGATGCTGATGGAGGAAGCGAGGCCCCTTCCACCCCGGGTGGAGATAACACTTGCTTTGCCGCTGCAAACAAACGTCTGGTGCCTTTCTGATATGTGATGAAAACTGGCACACTAGCAGTCTCATGGCGCTCATACTGACGAGAATGTTCACCCTCATGATTAACCTCTGATAATACCTATGAAGTGCTGAAGAGGTCACAGGAGATGAAATCATCCCAAGTAATGCCCTGCAATCCCAGCTGATGAACCACCAAAATCTTAATAAGAGCAAAGTGATAAACACTGTTAAGTTGCTGCTGACGGGTCTTGTGCTGCATGAAGGTGTTCATCCTCTCTATGTTCCTGCAAATGAAATATGGGATGTTCATAATCCATACCCTAGTAAAGTGCATGAGAAACCTGATGTGATAGGCATATAGACGAGAGAACCTCCCCTCACAGCTGAAGTACTTCATGATCAACTTCATGAGTGGAGCATATTCATCTTTTAAATATCGGAATGGAAAGACTCTTGTGAGCTAGCTCAAGAAATTGGCCTTAATGTAAGGCTCATAATGCTACCGATCAACCTTTTTTTTCTTGTGCAATGGTTCTCCAACATTTGGTATACCGGTTGCTAATGAGACAGTTTCAGGTGTCAATGTGAAGGTGACACCGGCTAAGATAGAGTGATCTCCATGTAGGTGAAGCAAAAAAAGATGGGCCAACTCATGATGAACTCGAACATTAGCCACTCTTTGACAAAACTCAAAACATGATAGATGCTGGAAACATGACATAGCAAGAGGGCATGCCTGCAATTCTGTGAGGGTGGTTGGCTCATCCCTAACATGTTTTCCACTTTTATGATGTCTTCGGGGAGCCTGTTCTTCTGAGGATGAATCACT